>RJWM01002003.1:103718-139119 GCA_004363535.1 Dasyprocta punctata | reverse complement strand
AGGCTATGTGGTCCATTATTTGTTCGATGTTAGTTTTAGGAAGGAAAATAAAACTTATAGTTTGAATGTGGGTCTTTGTCTTTTAAAAAGTTATTTTGTGAATATGAGAATTATGTTTTACTTTCTCCCTCAGTTTCTTAATATATTTCTGGCTGTTCCTCCATCCATCCACTTGTTAAATAACATCCTGAATATAGCAGTTGTTCAGTAAATGGTTGCTCAGTGAAATGTACAAGTATATAGAGAGCAGAGGTTCTTGAACTTTATGAGATTAGGAGAGGGCTGGATCTAACTGTGACTTTGTGTCAGGTTGGCAGTATAACACTGGGAATTAGTTGCCAAAATTGGAAAATTCAGAGACTTCAAGTACAAACCTGAATTTCTGAATTTTCTTGAACATAAACAAGTTGTGAATGTTCTGAGCCCAAAGAGATGGAGCTAAGTAGTTGCTACTTGCTTGAGGTAGGACACTATCTCTTCAGATTTCTCTAGGCTACCTCTTGGTTGCCAGATGCACATTCTTAGTTTAAGGGTGCATTGACTAATATTTTCAAGCTCAAGATATTGGTAGAATCTGAGCATTGCTTGTTCTCTAATGGTCCTGATTGAAAACCCTGATTACACCTGTGAGAAGGTTGGAAGATGGACATTTCCATTATTCTGTTGGCCTCAAGTAGTTCAAGAGCCACCCATGCAGCCTGGAAAATAGGAAAGGACCTCCTTCTGGATATTTGGGGGGAAAGATGAGTAATGTGTATCAGGCATTAGTTAATTCTCAAAAGCTAGACACAACTGACATGATTATCAATACTGGCGACAGTCTGGTGCGTAGTCTGGAGTGAAAGGATCAAGTTTTCTAAATGAAAAACATAAAGGAAAGGGGGAGACTCTTAAAAGTTCAGGGTAGATTAAGGTGTCACACTTTATGCTAAGAAGGCAGATGCAGAGACCCTTCTTAGGGAATTTGCTTTCCAGGAGAAAAACTGCCTTCGTTTGCTTTTCTAATGACTTGGATTTCTACAGCTGTTTATGATTCTTGAACTTCCTGGGAAAAGTTCAGGCAGATAAAATTGTGAAGAAATCAGCATCCCTGCCCTACCTTGCCTAAGGACACTGTTGATTTCAATAGTATTTAGCATCATTTCAGCAGCTGCCTTTGATTTTTCTATTGGATAGATGTAATCAGACAGGAGGGGTATGTGTGTATGTGTGTGTGTGTGTGTGTGTGTGTGTGTGTATGTGTGTGTAGACCAGTGCTATAATTAGAGCAGGATAACCCCTGTAGCAGATTCATGGTTATTTGGTTTAGGGGAGAAATTTCCCCAGGCATTGCATTTTCTTGGTATTCTTTAAGTCTGTTATACCTGGTTTATGAACTTAATTCTTTCCATAACTCTGGTCCCAAACTAAATTGGATGAGTACTGAATCAAATTCAATGGTTAGGTTCAATGTTGACCTTAAGAGGAAATTTGGAAGACTGTTAGGAAAGTCAATACATCAGAGAATACTTTATAATGGATATTATTCTTCTAAAAATATAATTTATCTTACATGTTTTCCATCAGGATGTAATATGAGTTTGTTAAGGACTGAGGTGAGTGCCAAAGCTCTTCTCAGGCTGTGACTGAGGGCAGTATAGCTTCAGAGACTAGGAATTAGAATCCTTATGAATCCTCAGTTGCCCTTGTGTTTTTGATGAGCCGAGAGAACTTGCTGTTCCCTCTGACCAGACCCCATGATGGCCATGTCTGCTGCATACTGAATTCATGTAGCCTCTCAGGGAGAAATTGCGTTAGCTCTATCACAAACCCACTGTGTTGACAGTCTTCAAATTCAGTCCTCACTCTAAGTCTCATTTTTCTGATGTATAAAGATGTCCATTTCTGCTCAAGATGTTTGGGTCCATGACCCACTCCATTAGCCACTACCTGGCTCCAATCCTTTCTTCTCCAACACTTGTAGTCATATATTTCCACAGGGGGAAAAAAAAAAAAACTGCAGGATGACTGTAGTTGCTCCTTCTTGTTGTGGAGGCCACAAATTTAAAGTCAAAATATTGGCCAGGTTGATTCCTTCTGAAGGCTCTAAGGGAGAATACTTTCCACACCTCCCTTTCTGGTGGCTGCCAGCACTCCTTGGCTCTCAGATGCATCATTCCAGTCACTGTCTATATCTTCCCAACACTTCCTCTGTATAGCTCAGTCTGTCAAATCTCCCTCTGCCTTCCTCTTTTAAGAACACTTGTCATTGGATTTAGGGCTTGCCCTAGACACAGGGAAATACACCTTACCTTGAAATCTTTTACTTCAGTAACATTGCAAACCAAAGAAAGTCACATTTAAAGGTTCAGGGAGTTAGAACTTGGCATGTCTTTTTTGGATGCAAGTATTCAACCAACTACAGTCATCCTGCAGTTTTTTTTTTTTCCTGTGGAAATATATGACTATGAGTGTTGGAGAAGAAAGGATTGGAGCCAGGTAGTGGCTAAAGTCTCCTGGGCCGTTGGCACAGTAGTTAAGGTATTAAATCTGGAATTCTGAGTTCTGGTTCCAAGCACTGTTTGATATTCAGTAGCCCTGTGATTTTTGAAAAATTAATGAACTTTTCTGTGCCTCAGTTTCCTCCTCTGTAAAATGGAACTAATAATAATACAGGTTATTAAATGACTCACTATAAAGTACTGCTATTATTGCTGTTACTTCCATTTAGAAGTGAAGTTCTTGCCTATCATTTAATGGAAAAGTAGAATTTGTGAGGGATGTATTTAAAATATGGCAAGAAACAGCCCACAAGCATACTATTTTTTCAACCATATTTCAAATTAGGATGTCCAAATGTGTCTGAAATGTGAGGATTGTACCTTCGGCATGCTGTAACAATTTTTGGCTCAATCTTTTTAGACATTGAGATAAGCTGAAAGTAGAGTGGGGCTGTGATCACATTGGAAGAAGCAGGCAAGCAGATGGGAGGTGGCAGAGGGAGCATTTTGATGTGCTCGTGGAGGAGGCGTTAATATTTCAACATCTTTCTTGTTATTTACAGATAATTTTTATGAGACATTTTCAGAGATGCTCAATTTTTTCCCCGTTTCTCTTAAGTAGCACAGAATTGTCACAAATCAATCTGTTAACAAGAAGCTAAAGAACTTGGCAGTCCTCTGTCTGGAAATTGACTGAAATCAAGTTTCATAATGAAAACAAGGTTTAGTTTTTTGGATTCTGGCTTTTTTTCTGAAAGAATTTATCACCTCACAAAATACGCCCCCCAAATAATCAAGACTTAGCAGGAATGATTTTTGGTCTAGATCTTGTATTAGAAATAGATCAGCTAATTGATCCCTATTGATATTGACTTCCTATTCTATCCTGGGCAAGAAGCAGATAGAAGTAAACAGGCAAAGACATAAAGTCTTCAAAAATGGGAACACAGTTGAAGACAGACCTTTCAATAAATCATCACCACATTGTATGATAACTGGTGTAATCAAAATGCTTGGAGTAGTTAAAAGTAAGCATTCTAGGGCAGACGTAACTTCATTTAAAGTTTGCTTCTAAGAACAAAACCAAACAACAATAAAAATTTTCTACATCACTAACCAGCTTTTTGGTCTTTCCTAGTTTCTGTTTTTACAACTGTAAATTGGGATTATTTCACTATCTGCCCATTCCCCATAGTGAGGTTTATATATTTTCTCAGTTCTGGGGGTGGAACTCAGGGCCTCACACATCATAGGCAAGAACTCTACCACTAAACTACACCGCTACTTGTCTCATAGTGAAGTTTAAATGACGTACTATATGAGGAGTGCTAATCATGATGCCTGGCACATAGTAAGTGCTCAGTAAACATTAGTCATTATTACGGGAATGAAATACTGTAAGGTGAGCTCTCTATGACATAATCTTGTTAAATTATTCATACAGCTTGATATTTATATGTCACATTGTGTAGTATATTTGAGTGCCCACTTTATTCCTTGCCTTTAAATCTTCCAACAAGGTTCATTTACTAAATTTATATTCTGTATCACAAAATTAGGATCACTTGTGCTAAACATATATTCTGATGTTTGACATTTTGGATACAGCTTTGCATATAATTTTTTAAAAAAGCCATCAGTATGACTGCAGGTGCTAATACTTAGGTACTGAAAAAGATAGTCCATTTCAGGCTACAAAGGAAAAAAAACCAACACAAAAAACCCTCACTCCTACTACAGTAACATGGTTCCATTCCAAGAAAGTAAGAAGCAGTCACAATGGGTAACAGCACAGACCTGTAGGGGTTCCAAGTCTTCCCATTAGCCTTTTCAGCTTTAAAAGAGACGTATAGTAATTCTTGCCTCAACACTTCCTAGTGAAGGCTACTTGAGGTAACGTGGAAAGTCCTTAGCAGAAGGCAAAGAGTAAGCTTCCAATAAAGGCCATTATTTACTCAAATGGTTCGAAGGGTGATAGACTCTTCTGGAAATCTGATAACAGAAACTGAGGTATGGCTCGAGCACAGGGAGTTGCTTTATAGTTTGACTAGGGGGTGAGATGGTAGGTTATTTATTTTTCTGTTCTCCTGGTACTAGGCTACATAGGCATCACACCAAGCTACATCTTCAGCCCCAGAGTTTCCCTAAGTTGCTAGGCTAGTTGCACAGGCTGGTTTGATTTTGTAATCCTTCTGCCTCAGCCTCTTAGAATGAGATTTACATCTTTCTAAATTGTTGTTATCAGCATCTCTTCACAAGATTATTTCTTTCTCTGCTTTGCTTCCTCTCCTTAACTAATTTATTCTATAATCTAGGTTAAATTCCTGAGAGATTCTTAACAGTTTATCTAAAATATTACCAACTTTTGTGAATAGACTTTTTTAAACTCCAGCTTTAGTAGGGTATAATTGGTTTGGAAAACAGTACACATAATTCATGCCTACAATTTTGTGAGTTCAAACATGGATATATACCCGCTATGAGTAAGCAGTTTTTAGGTGTAGAGAGGCAGTATGCTGGAATTAGTGGCCCTAGGGTCACATGTTACCTCTGGGCCAATGAACGAAAGTGGGTGGGGCCTCCACGGCTTGCCTTTTCCTCCGGCGTTTGGAGTTGAGGAAACTGAAGAGAGGCTGTGGTATTTTGTAGGTTCAGCTGCTCTGTTTTGTTCCCCTCTCTGGGGCGGAGTTACAGTTGTGGAGCCGAGCGGGCACCCCGGCCTGTCTTGAGGCGTCTGCCGGGTGTGGCTGCTCTCAGAGGCTGTCTCCTCTTCACGGTGAGCGAGCCTGCCGCCCTTGCCTTACTAGTTTACTTAGTCGCTTCGGTGCGTTTCCGGTTTTAAGTAAATATCCATTACTTCTGTGTTTCTAGAACATTCCTATTAGAACACGGGCTGTTTAATTCATTCTGCGTGAAGGAGCCGAGGCTGCCTGGCATTGTAACTATTCCAAAGCCTATGTTCACTAGGAAACAGAGTGTGGGGGCTGTGTGTGTTTGGGACAGGGACTAAGTCCTTAGGGAACCTCTGCCGCCCCTTATTGTACCTGTGTGTTGGTCAGCTTTTTGCTGCTGTGACAAAATACCTAAGAAAACTTAAAGGAGGAAGGATTTATTTTGACTCACGGTTTTAAGGGTTTCAGTTTATAGTTGGTTGATCCTGGTGGATGTGGTGTCTCAGTGGTAAAGTGTTAGCCTAGCATGCGTGAAGCCCTGGTTCCTTCCCCAGTATTGGAAGAAAAAAAAAAAGGAGGAAAGGGATGAAAGTTTAATTTTGCTTCCTCCACTAGAAATCTTCTGTGTGTCCTTGGGGCAAACAGTTTAGTCTCTTTGAGGTTCAGTTTCTCATCTATAAAATATGGATGATCATATCTACCTTACAGGATTGTTTGAGGATTAAATTGAGCTGTGTGAGGATTAAATTAAACCTGATAAAATACCAAGAGCAGAGCCTGGCATAGAGTAAGGCAACTCAAAGCATGAATACAAAGTTAAAGTAACTCAACACATGGACACTGCTGGAGTTATGGTGGCAGGCTGAGACCTGGCCTCTGATGGTGTCTGTTACTCACAAATGCCATTAGGGGTGAAGTGAACAATATTCGTTTACTCACTCAAAAATATATCAAATCATAAAATATGTGATGCTCTGAAGGACATTCAGGATGCTAGGAGCAGTATAAATGTAAGGACCTCATTTGAATTTGCCATGGGACCAGTGGCCAGAAAGGTTTTCTTTTGTAGGAGATATGGGAGCTGTGGTGGGAAGACAGACTTAAAAGAATAAAGGTGAGGGAGCAGCTGGTGGTAGAGGAATGGTGTGTATATGTGAGGGGAAGGGTAGCATAATGGAAACACAGGGAAGTTTAGGCTCAGGGTAGGTCCACCTCACAGTCACATTCCAAGGCGATATGTGGGCCGGGATTCTGGTTCAGTTGTTCAGTCAACAACAGGTGATGCCCTTGGCATGTTTTTATTAGTATTATTATTATTTTTAAAGCTCTGAAGTGACTTAGTGTGCAACCAGGCTGCAAATTACTAGTGCTCTGGCTTATTAGATAGACATGCATACTCTCAACTCAAACCCAGACCTAATGAATCAGAGCCAGCATTTTAACAAGATCCCATAGGTGATGTGTATGTACAACATGTGAGAGGCTCCTGTTTGTTCATTGACTCACCCAAAGTGGGTCAAAGGAATCGGTTTCTGAGTTTTATCCCCAGAATTATTAGTTCAAAGGTTCAGTGTGAGGCATAGAAATCAGTATTCATGAGAACAACCTTCTCTGGGTCTGAAGTACTTGGTCTGAGGCCTAATTTAAGAGGATGTTTTCAAGAATGTTGGGGTGGCTCTATGTGGAGAAGTAAACCTCTAATTCCAGCCCCTGGGAGGCTGAGGCAGGATGATTGCAAGTTCAAGTCCATGCTGTGCAATTTAGCAAGACATGTGTCTCAAAATAAAAATACTAAAGTGGTTTAAGGATATAGTTCAGTGCAAAGGCTTTGGGTTCAAGTCCCAGTTACACACACACATGCATACATGCATGCATGCCTGGGCTTGCACAGAATGTTAGGATGGGAATTACAGAGAAGGGTGTGGAGTTGGATTTAAACCTCAAAATGCATCTGGCCTGATGAAATCTGGGGTTTTCTCTTGTGAATCAGTCTGAAGAATTCTAATTTTTTTTGATCTTTTAAGCTTTAAATAAAACTTGCAAAGAGGACAGTGTTTGCTCAGAAATACTAATAGTCTATTATATTTCAGGATGGGTAACTGTTGTTAAGAGTAGCAAGATTAACAAAATGGGTCCTTCTAAAATTGTCTTTATTGATCCCTAAGCCCACACTTGTTTTATGTGACTGAGAATAAGGAAAAGGCATCTTGTCTGTCTTAATTTTCCAGGTGACCTCCAGGAAATTGTCCAAGTAGACATTACATATATTCAGTTCAAGAACCTACTGGGAGGATGATCTAGTCATAGAAAAACTTTTAACTTAGTATCACTCTGAATTGTTGTCTGTTTAGGTCTTTACACTTTATTTACTTAATTTTTTTTTCTTTTCATGATTCTTCTGCATATTTGTCCCCTTGATCCATGTAATGAAATGAAGAGGAAATTTGGTAATCGTATTTTTGAAAAGTGATTTATTTTATTTTTATTTATTTATTTTAATTTATTTTATTTATTTTTTTATAAAAATTCATTTATTGAGTATTGAGTTTGAATTTTTTCCTCAATCTTTCCTATAAACACAGTAATATGAATCTATCAGTGGAAATTGTGTGCTTCTTTTGTGTGCATCAGTTTCCTTAGGTATTTTGCCATTGGAACAGGATTGGCTACATAATTTACAAGGCTCAAAGAAACGTAGAGCCCTTGTTCAAAAATTATTAAGAATTTTGAGATGCTGACAGCACAGCATTGATTCAAGCAAAAGCTCTTATAGCCAGGTTGTCCTGAGTGGCTCCACAGGTCACATTCATGGAGCCAGCCTGAGTGTGAAGTCCTGAGGTTCCCAGAGAGGAATTACAGTGAAAACAAAAAGGCACAATGTAATCTAACTCGGTCCCTGTTTGCACCTTTCAGGGATAATAACTCCTCTCTTCTGTTGTCTGGCTGCTGACATCATTGGAGAAGAAGGAGTTTCTAGAAACTCATATTTTTTTGGCAAGGACACAGGTTTATAAAATAAGCAAACGACTGTTAGAGATGTAAACAGATACTTTCTTACTGGAATACAATTGGCAACATGTGCATAAAGAGTCTTTAAAATGTTCATCTTTTGAACCAGTAATTATTCTTGTAGGAATTATGCACAAAAAGTTAAAAGATGTTCATATATATATATATTTATATATATGTTATGAGATACCATCGAGACATTTGGATTTGAAGAATAATGACATAGGAATTGCTTATGATTTTATCTTTGAGCCTACCATTATGAATAAATAATCATTAACTCTATTCAGTCCACATTTATAAGGCAAGCATAGATATTGTGTGGACATTGACTTTGCTCAGGGCCACTGCCCGTTCTGTGTCTATTCTTTCTTTCTTATCATCAGGTATTTCCACCTCTCATTCTCTGGCCTTTTCTGCTCATTTATCGCCACACATTCTTTACCGTGTCTACAGTAGACCCATTTGTATTTGTTCCTTCCTTGTTCTGCACCTTTGCTGTTTCTGCTAGGACTAGTCTGTAGACCTCCCCACTCACGTGTTGAAATCCTGTCCATCCATACATCAGTACAAATGCTACTTCCTTTGAGAATTTTTGTTTTCCATTCTAGTTATCCCAGCCAGAAGTTTAGTGCTTCCTCCTCTGAATTTTTTATAGCAGTTGATGGTGTTACTTATGTAATGTGCTTTGTGTATTGCTTTGTATCATAGTTATTTGTATGCAGTTTTTCTCCTTTCCGTTGACTTATTAGCCCCTGAAGGAGATCTTACATTGCAGACCTTCAAATCACCCAGGTTGCCTGGAGTCATTTGATATGTATTTTCCTGTATGTATTTTCAGTTAATATGCATAATGAAGGCAGTAAAAATAGGGAGTGTCTAAGAATGAGACAAAAATGAGTAAAAGATGAGAATGATGTAAAAATTTTTTGAATCTTTAGAAATAATTTGGTGGAAGAATAAAAATAATTTTTATTGATTTACAAGATATAAGGCCACCTCAAAGGTGTCATCATATGTCTAAAACTTCTTCACAGGGTATATCATTTATAAGGAGTATATTTCAAAAATAGTGAGAAGATAAGATACCAAGTTACTGGATGTAAGCAATAAAAGTTTGTGTGAGTGGGCTACTTCTCACAATGGGACAATTGATCTCAATACATATACTAGCTAGGTGCTGATATACTTCTATTTGTTTGATTTAGTATAGATAAATACAGAGTCCACCAAAGAATGTATATATACTTCAGGAAAAGAAAAACTGTGTAACTATTTTAATACTAAATTTATTGAGACATCATGAGATTAATACAAGTTACCTTTGGCCTCTGCAATTACAAGAGATACTCAAAGTGGTGGCCATTACCTTCCAGACATTTGTTAGTATGGTAAACTGCTGCTTGGGTAACCTTGGTTACTGAGGCACATGGATTTTCAATTCATTCTCTAAGGGCTGGCAGTGTAGTGGGTTTTCTGTGACATATGATATCCTATCGGGTCCCCCATATAAGGGTAACACCATCCGTTGAAAAAAACATCATATTATTTTTCTTTTCCTGAAGTGTGTATATGTTTGTCTTGGTTACTCTTACTTTTGTCTGCTTGCTGGGACAAAATACCTGACACCCAAAATGGAGGAAGGAAAGGTTTATTTATCTTAACAGTTTTTGGAGGTTTCAGTCCATAATCAGCTGGCTCCAAGGCAGGGCGGCATGGTACAGGGACAGCACTTCAAGGCAGCAGCAAGCAAAGGCAGCCAGAGCAAAAAGGGGGCAAGAGCAAGCCTCTTCTCCTCCCTTATATTGTACACAGGACACCCTACCCCTCCAGGGTGGGTGTAGCATTCACAAATCTCCTTGCCTTCCTTTGCACAGGATGAGGATATTTGCAAAGCAAGAAACCTGGCTCGGTGCTGAGTCTCTCAGTTAAACTTCTGATCTTCTCAAATTGACACAATGAACAGTTAACTGCTTGTGCTCTACCCCAGAATGTGGAGCTGCTGAGTTACTTAATTAAGCTTCTGGACTTCTCAAATTGGCACAATGTATAAACCATAACGGTGTTTTTGGTAGACTATACGTATTTTGGTGTATAGAAACTCTTTTTGTGTATGTGGTAGGGTTGCTTGCTTGAAATCATGGCCTTTGCTAAACTACATTCTCTGCTTTTTTTTTTTTTTTTTTAATTTTGAGGCAGGGTTTTGCTAAGTCAAGAAGTTGCCTAGGCTGGGTTCAAGCTTTTGATTTTCCTGCCTCAGCTTCCCAGAGTGTTGGGATTACAGGCCTGTGGCACCAGGGATGAAGTTATTTTGATTGAGTCGGTTAAGAGATTGTATATAAATGGAAAAGTATCTTGCTTTTGACACTGAGTATTGGTATTGAGAGAGAATATGGAAAAACTAGCTGATCTTCAATCTTTAAGGTAATATAAACTTAATCTTCCAGGGTTTTGTTGGAAAATTCATTTGGTTTTTCCAACAGTGTATTTTAGAGTTAGGAAGAGGTGATTTTGCATATCTTGATTCATAACCAAGTTAAAACCACACCCAAGAATCTGAATGGTGTCATGTCAGGCAGGGGGAGGTAGACTGTGGGGTATTAGATCTCTCTCCTGGGCTTCCTAATGTGTGATATTTCCAGCAGTTTGAAGGAAGACATAGACATGTTCATCCAGTTGTCAAAATTGGTTGAAAGAATTAGGATACATTGAGAACTTAGTAAATGTTACTAAAAGACAGCCGCCAACAGAGTTAAATTTTACTAAATGTTACTAAAAGACAGAAGCCAACAGATACAAGATGAGTATCTTTTTTCTGGAATTTTTTCTGGAATTTTTTTCTGGAATTTTTGAGAAAAAGTGTTTCAGATTTCAAATTTTCTTTTGAAATTTGGAATATTTGGATAGGTTTTACCAGTTGAGCATCCCTAATCTAAAAGTATGAAATGTGAAGTACTCCAAACTCGGAAACTTTTTGAGCACTGACATGGCAATTTAAAAGTTTGGGGTTTTGGTGCATTTTGGATATACGGATTCAGGAATACTCAAGTTGTAATTGTATATTTCTGGACAAATGGCTGTAATACCTATGGATTAACTTCAGTTCCATGAAGAAAGTTTAAGGAACTTTTGGATCACAAGTTTATTACCTGCCTCCAGTATAATGTAGCAGATGGGAAATTATTAAATAACAAAGCTAAGGAAAGCTGAGGATACAGTGAAAGGTGTGGTATTCAGCACAAAGAAGGTGATGGTCTCATGTCAGACCTCTCCTGTAACATCACCTCCTCTTCTGTCCTGTGTCAGACTGGAAGATAATGGAAGGCAGTGAAGAGTGGATCATGTGATGACAGGTTGAAGACATTAGTCTGAAGAAGTATGAACTGTGGAATGAAATTATATGACAACTGAACTCAGATATTTGAACCTTCCAGTGTAGTACTCAGATATTTGAGTCCTCAAAGTGCATATGATTCACTGGCATCTTGTTAAAATAAAATGCAGAACTTGATTTAGTAAGTTTGGAGTAGGGTCTGTGATTCTTTGTTTTTAACAAGATTTTAAGGGATGATTGTGGTGCTAATTCATGAACTATACTTAGAGATTCCAGAGCAGCTCTGTCCACTGTGATGATGAGAATATTCCTTATGGAAGGATGTTGGTGATAGAAATAATATAGTAGAGTCATTTATGTTGAAAAAGATTTGTACATGAGCATGCATTTACATTTGGTGGGGTGTAGGTGACTATTGGAACTAGTTGTTAGGGGATTTGTGTTCAAATCACTTCTTGATTCTGTCTTATTTGGCAAATCTGTTAATTCAGAGGCTTTAGCTTCTTTATTTGTAAAGTGTGGGTAGCTCCTGTGCCATAACTGCTTTTCCAAGTTGCCTATACCAAATGATACTTTGTTGACAAAAATTTCCTAACTTTAACTGTTATAGTTTGATTCTTTGTGTCAATTTGAGAAGTGTAGAAGCTTAACTAAGTAACTCAGCTGGGGACCAGGGTCCTCACTTTGTAAAAGTCCTGAGCCTGTTCAAGAGGAGGGCACAGACATGGTGTGGATGCTACACCTGGGTAGCCTGCATAAAATATAAGGGAGTAAAAGAGACTTGCTCTCCCCCATTTTGCTCTTTACTGCTTTTACTGTCTTCTGCCACCTTTAGCTATTGCTTCTCATCACACCACCCTGCCTTGGAGCCAGCTGATTACGGACTGAAACCTCCACAAACTCCTTCCTTAATTTGGGTTTTGGGTATTTTGTCCCAGCAACAAGAGAAAAGTAACTAAGACATTAACCCTAACTCTTCTCCTTTCCTTCTTTTAAGCCCCTTTCCATGTGAGAAAGATCTGTTTCACTAATTCTAATTATCTACCTTTTATTTTGCTCTTTATTTATAGATTGGGTTTCTCATAAAAGAAACCATGCAGTATTTAAACTTGTGTGTCTGATTTATTTCATTTAACATATGGTCTCATGGTGCATCCGTTTTCCTTCAGATGACTGAAGTTTACCCTTCTTCGTGGCAGAGTAGTACTCCATTGTGTATAAATACTGCATTTTCTTTATCCATTCATCTGTTGATGGACATATAGGCTGCTTCCATTATTTGGCGATTATGAGTTGTGCTGCTGTAAACATGAGTATGCATATATCACCATAACATGATGGCTTTAACTCTTTGGCAAGATAGCTAGAAGGGGAATAGCTGGGTTGAATGGAAATTCTAGTTTTAGTTTTTTGAGGAGTCTGCATACTGATTTCCATAGTGGTTGTACTAATTTACATTCCCACCAACAGTGTATAAGGATTCCTTTTTTCTTGTAGCCTCACCAGCATTTGTTGTTACTTGATTTCTTGATGATAGCCATTGTTTTTGTAGTAAGATGAAATCTTTGTAGGTTTTAACTTGCTTTTCTCTAGTGGGCAGAGATGAGAAACATTTTTTCATGTATTTATTGGCCATATGTACTTCTTCTGTAAAGTGTCTGTTCATTTCACATGCCCATTTTTTTGATTGGGTCTTTTATTTGGGAGAGGGAGGTCTAAGTGTTTTGAATTTTGTATGTGTTCTAGATATGAGTCCTCTGTCCAAGATAGCTGGCAAAAAAGTTTTCCCATTCTGTAGGTTGTCTCTTCACTCTGTTTGTTGTTTCCTTTGCTGTGCAGAAGATTTTTAGTTTGATATGATCCCATTTGTAGATTCTTGGTACTGTTTCTTATGCAACTGGGATTCTATTCAGAGTCTTTACCCATGCTTTCAGTTGTTTTATCTTGTTTTTTTCCCCAGCAGGTTGAGAATTTCTGTTGTAACATTTAGATCGTTGATCCATTTTAATTTTAGTTTAGTACAGGATGAGAGGTAGGGATCTAGATTCAACCTTCTGCATGTGGGTAGCCAGTTTTCCCAGCACCATTTATTAAAGAGGCTCTCTTTCCTTCACAGTATATGTGTTTGACATCTTAGTTAAAGATCAAATAGCTGTGGTTGTTTCTGCATCCTCTCTGTTCTGTTCCATTGATCCACATGTCTTTTTTTGTACCAGTACCTTGCTGGTTTGTTTGTTTGTTTATTTTATCACTGTAGCTTTGTAGTATAACTTCAAATCAGAGATTATGATGCTTTTTCCTTGTTACTTAAGATTGCTTTTGGTATTTTAGGTCTCCTGGTTCCATATAAACTATAGAAATATTTTCTCTAGTTCTATGAGGAATACAGTTGACATTTTGATTGGGGTTGCATTATATCTGTGTATCAGTTTTAGAAATATGGCCATTTTGACTATGTTTGTTCTGCCTGTCTAGGAACAGGGGATATAGTTTCACTTTCTAATGTTCTTTTAATATCTGTTTTTGGAGTACTGTAGTTTTATTGTAGAGGTTTTTCATTTCCTTGGTTAGGTTAATTCCTAAGTATTTAATTTTTCTTGTTGTTAGTGTGAATGGTATGTCTTCTTACTTTCTCAGTGAGTATGTTATTGGCATATAGTAACACTATTGATTTATGTGTATTGATTTTGTTACATTGCTGCATTGTTGAATTTGGTTGTTCTGGAAGATTTTTGGTGGAATTTTTTGGGTGGTTTATGGAGAGAGGCTCATGTCATCTGCAAATAATGATAATTTGACTTCTTTTCCTATATGTATTCCTTTTTTGAAATTTTTCTTTCCTGATTGTTCTTGCTGCTGTTTGAGTGTCATGTTCAACAGGAGTGGTGAAAGTAGACATCCTTGTCATGTTTCCAATTTTAGACAGAAAGCTTTCAGTTTTTTCCCATTTAACATGATATTGGCTGTAGGTTTGTCATCAGTGGCTTTTATTAGATTGAGACAAGGTCCTTCTGCATATATTTTCTTTAGTGATTTGTCATGAAAGAATGTTGGATTTTGTCAAAGACCTTTTTTGCGACTATTGAGATGATCATGTGATTTTTTTTGTCCTTCTGTTTATGTGATATGTTACATTTACTGATTTGTGTGTTGAACTGTCTGGCATTCCTGCTATGAAGTCTACTTGGTCATGATAGATGATCTTTTTGATGATTTGTTGCATTGTGTTTGCCAGTATTTTGTTGAGGATTTTTGCATCTATGTTCTCTAAAGAGATGGGCCCCTACTTTTCTTTTTTGGTTGGATCCTTGTATGGTTTTGGAATCAGGTAATACTAGTTTCTAGGAATGACTTTGGGAGTACGTACTCCTTCCCTTTCAGTTTCGTAAAAGAGCTTAAGGAGTATTGGTGTTAGATCTTACCTAAAGATTTTGTAGAATTCCTCAGTGAATCCATATGGGGTTTTCTTGGTTGGTGGATTTTTTTTTCTTTTTTTAATTACTGCTTCAATTTCATTGGCTGTTGTTTATTTGGGGTTTTTATATCTTCTTTGTTTAGCTTTGGTAATTCATATAAATCTAGGAATCTATTCATTTCTTCTCAGTTCTCCAATTTATTGGCATATAGGTTTGCAAACTATTTGTCATTAATCCTTTGAATAGAAACTTTTAAAGAAAACTTTTGAGAGAAGGAAGAAGGGAAAAGATTATATGTATATAGGTATACATGTATATGTATGTATTTATGTATATATACGAGATAGATAGCTATACTACTAATCTTTGTTAGTTCATTCAAAAGAACAGTTTGTGCTTCTGTTGTTTGATTGTTTGATCATTTTTTGTGCCTAACTCTTGTAACCTGAACAACTACTTCTAAGATAACAATATGCAATACATTTTTGTTAATTTCCTACTATTTTTTAAAAAATTCTGTATCATTTCTGTCCTTTTTTCTGTTTTACTTTTTTAAAATAAAAATACTTTCTAAATATAATATTATTATCACAACACTGAAAAATTAGTACTTTTAAAATATCATTTAGGGGCCGGGCATTATGGTGCATGCCTGTACTTGGGAGGCTGAGGCAAGAGGATTACTGTGAGTATGAGGCCATCCTGAACTACATAGTGAGTTCAAGGTCAGCCTGAACTGCATAGCGTGACCCTGTCTCAAAAAAAAAAAAAAAATGGTATTTAGGATATGTTTGTATTTTTTATTTTCTCCTAAGTGCTTTTAAAAACAATATAGTGTGAATTAGGATTCAAATAAGGAACTGTATATAGTGATTGGTTGGTATTTTAATTATTTCCTTTCTTTCCCCATTTGTTACTTAGTTTTTGAAGAGACCAGGTTGTTTGTCCTGTAGAGTTTTCTGCCGTCTGGGTTTTGCTGATTGCATACCTGCAGAGTTTTCAAAATGATTCTCTATTCTTTGTATTTCTGGAATATTTTAACTGAAGGTAGCTGAAAATCAGGTTCTTTTTATTCTAGATGGGTGTGGCTAGTGTTCTAAAATTTGGAAAGTTAGTTTTTCAGGTAGTTGTCTTTTGGGGAATAATGTACATTATGCAGAATGAAAAATTCTTTAGAGGTAAGATGCTTTATTTCTTTTTTATAAAATATGTGTGAACTTGTAAAATCTTTTATGTGAATAGTTCTGCAGAAGTCCTTGTCTAATCATGAATGTATTTATAATCAGGAAGAGGGTATGAAGAGGTTCTAATTTAAGTCTTAATTTTTTAAACCATATATAGAGAATGTAATAAAATAATTTATGGGCAAAATTGAGATTTTCAGCTTGGTTTCCTATACCCTGACATTGCCACTTCTGTGAAGTGACAGAATTTTAAAGATGTTCTGAAAGCTTTAGCATACTTATTATATTCCATGCTTGTGTTCTTTTCTGCATTTGCAGTAAACCAGAACTCTACAGGATTGCCTACTTTCAGCATCTGTAAGTCTGCATTGATTTAAGGCTAATGTTATTTCGAATAGGAGTACACAATCTATAATGGTTTCTGGATTGAGGCTTTTACTTTAATCTCTGTGGAGCAGCTGGTTTGTCAATGCATATCCATGCATAGAAAAATTCAATTAATTTAAGCATATGGCATAAATAGCATGATATTTGAGCCCCTGCATAAATAAATCTATATTGGGAATGCCTTTGTTTACCTGTGGATTATTGGGATGTGTTTTTGCCTCTCCCTTGCTTATTAATGTCTGTCCACTCAACATGGTCTTGTTGTACACAGGAAAAACTTGGATTGAAAGTTAAGAGATTTAAATTTTAAAACTGGCTCTGGTGTAGAGATTTAGCAAATAAAAATCCTGAATGCCCAGTTGAATTTGAATTTCAGATAAATAAGGGCTACATTTTAAGTATAAGTACAGTAATTTCCCCCATATCTATGGCTTTATTTTTCGGTATTTTAGATACCCTTGGTCAGTTGCAGTTCAAAAATATTCAGTGGAAAATTCTAGAAATAAAAAAGCCATTTGTTTTTACATCACAGCCCTCCTGAGTAGCATGATGAAATCTCCCCGTCTCACTCTGTACTGTCTGGCGTGTGGATCATCCCTTTATCAAGTATATCCAAGCTGTATATACCACCTACCAGTTAGTCACCTACTAGTGGTCTTGGTTATCAGTATAGTATATGTAACGTTCAGTGCTATTCACAGTTCAGGCATCCAATGTGGATAGTAGAAGAACTGCTGTATGTTTCATGTATTGCAAATGACGTTTATATTAGAAATTATATTTTTATCTAAAATTTTACTGGATTTTCTGCACTTTGTTTGACATCCCTAGTCTGCTGGGAGATACTGTGTTACTTTTGGCAAGTTACTTCACCACTTTGTGTCTTAATCCTCATTTGTAAAATAAGAGAATTGAAATAAGATTTCTAAAGATTCTCATGTTCCTTTTGTAATAATTTCTTCAAAAATTCTTTAAGGCAGATATAGAAGGATATCCCTTTTTGTTGAAGGTTGACTGCAACTTGTTGTAGAGACTATATTCTTTCCAACTCTGTTTCTCACTGGTACAATAGTAACATACATGTTCTTAATTTATGGTGAATAGATGTCTTCCTTGAATAAAGATACAATTCCTAGCCTTCTTTGTGACAAAGTATTACAGTGTTACTAAGACATGGCCATTGAGATGTAATTGCAAGTAGTATTTACAGCTTCTGGAAAGCAGGGTTAAAAGAAGGAACATGTCTTTCTCCTGTTGCTCTTCCTTCTACTGGCATGGGAAAGCCATGGCTAGAGTTGTAACAGTCATCCTTAGACCAGCAGGTAAATTTGGGAATGATGCTGTGGTGGAATAACAAGGCAGGGGCATGGGTATCTGATATGGTAGAGTACTGCAGCAGCTGTTTACTATCTACTTCTACAAATTTTTGTGATGAAGACAGTTTTATCTGGTGTATACTATTTCTTGAAGTGCAGTAGGACTTTAACTTACATAATATATTAACTAGATATCTGTAAGGAAGAGAATAGCTACCTAAGTTATGGTATACCCATAAAATACAGTTTTGGGAGAGTTTTAACAAATTGATAAGACTTTTAAACTTTTTTTTTGAGTCAGCATCTCACTATACAGTTCAGGCTGGCCTTGAACTCTCAGCGGTCCTCCTGCCTCAGCCTGCTGAGTGCTGGGATTATAGGCATGTGCCACCTCACCTGGCTAGATTTTCTTGATTATGTCTGTATGTACCAGCAAACAATTGCATGATTCCACAGGTAAGAAAAGCAACCTACAGAACAGGGTACATGCTATCATTTGTGTAATGGAAGGGCCATAGGAATATATGTATATGTGTAGATTTGTCTCTTTAAGAATTCCCAAAGAGCCAGGTGTGGTGGCGTATACCTTTAATCCCAGCACTCGGGAGGCTGAGGTAGGTGGAGCGTTGTGAGTTCAAGGCCGGCTTGGGCTACAACGCGAGCACAAAGCCGGCCTGAGCTATATAGTGCGACCCTGCCTCAAAAAACTAGGGCTGGGAGTTTGGCTCAGTGACTTAAGCACCTGTCTGGCAGGCATGAGACTGTGAGTTCAATCTCCTGTGCCGCAAAAAAAAAAAAAAAAAAAAAAAAAAAAAAAAAAAAAAAAAAAAAAAAAAGAATTCCCAAGACACTGGGAACACTGACTGCTGAGCATTAGGGGACTGAGCATATAATTTTAAAATTTATGTATGTATGTATGTATTTTTATGTATTTATTTTTTGAGATATGATTCTTTTTATGTTTCCCTGTGGGTCTCAAACTCCTAGGCTCAAGTGATCTTCCCTGCCCACTTCCCAAATAGCTGGGACTATAGGTGTGTACCACGACACCCTGTACTGCATTTTAAAACTATATTATTTCTTACTATTCACATTTTAAAACTAAAGCTATTTGACATAAAAAAAATCTTTGGAATGAGGATATAGCTAAGTGTAGAGTGCTTGCCTACTGTATGTGAGGCCCTGGGTTCAATACCCATGTTATGGTTTAGATCTAGAATGTATTTAGAGGTGGAGCCTTTGAAAGTGATTGGATCATGGCTGTGCTGTGCTCATTAGTGGACTGATCACTTGATGAGTTTGCAGCTAAATGTGCTGCCAGGAGGTAGGGCCTATTGGAAGATGTGTTTTTGGGGTTATGCTTTTGGAGGCTTTTTCCTTCTCTGCATCCTGGCTGCCATGAGGTGAGCAGCTTTGTTCCCCTATAATGTTTTTGCTTTGGAATCAGCTGACTATGGACTGAGTTCCTTAAACTGTGAGTGATATTAAACATCTCTTCTTTTAAGCTATGGGTGTCAGGTACTATGTGCCAGCAATGGAAAGCTGACTAATACAACCCAGTATTGCCCCCAAAACCCCAAAACAAAATAAAAACTCTAAACAGATGTCTTGGTTACTTTTCTCTCATTACTGAGACAGGATACTTGATGTCCAAAATGAAGGAAGGAAAGGTTTATTTAGCTTACAATTTTTGGAGGTTTCAGTCCATACTCAGCTGGCTCCAAGGCAGGTTGGTATGGCTAAGGGGCAACCATTCATGGCACCTGCAAGCGACAAGAGCAAAAAGGTCAAAATGGAAAGGCAGTCTTCATTCCCTCCTTTATATTGTATGCCAGATACCCACTCTTGGAGGGATGCAGCACTCATACCACCAATCCCAGCGCTAGACAATGAACCAATCACAAACACTAGATTCAGTCATCTCCTTGATTGCCTGAGGCTTTGGGGAAACATTTAAACACAAACCCATAGCAATAGTCAAAAAGCAAAAAGATTCCTGACATGTTGCTGAAGCTCTCTAGAACACTGTGCAGGCATTGCCCTCTGTGCTTTGGAGATACAATAGACTAAATCTTTTGTCTTCTAGGAGCTTATGCCCCAAGAGAAGAATAAAGACAGGAGAAGTGATCACCATTCAGTAGTTTGAAGTAGGAAGTCATTAAGTTAGAATAGAGAAAGCAAATACTGTGGGAGATGAGACAAGTTAAAACGTCTAGTCCCCTTTTTATATCTCCCTACCATTTTCCAGTGAGTCAAATGAAGCGAAATTTTCTTTTTAAATCTTTTTTCTCCTTGTAAGAGTAATATATACTATCTGTAAAAAATTCAACCTTGAAATTGCTATTTAATATAGAAAATCAAAAACTTATCACTCTAAGGTAACTACTATTAAATTTGGAGTATATAATTTCATATTTTTCTCATGAATATGTTAACATTATGAATGTGTGTTATATTCTAATTTGCCTTTTGTTTAACAATCTTGAGTACCTTTTTTATATGAGCACATGTCAAATCACCTCATTGATTCAAAAAAATAGTCTGTTGAGTGGACAGACTATTTTATTAAACATATGATTTCTTTCCATTTTCTCAGTGTTAAAAATAATTACCCAGTATGCATTTCTGAAGAATAAGCTCTTAGGAGAGCATTTCTTGGTAAAAGAATATCTAATAACTGTTGCCACATTGCCTTCCAAATAGTTATACAAATTTTCTTTCTGACTGACACTAAGGGTGAATTTTTCATTAACTATACATTTTCCAATCCTGAGCATTAATCACATATCATTTTAATTTGCATTTCTTTAATGCTTTGTAAACTTCTTAGTTTAGCAACCCTTTGGAGTTCTTCCTTGGTAAACTGTCTGTTCATGTAAATGAAAAGATCCTAACCAGCTGCTGAAAAGTATTGTCTTGAACATGTCATTTAAGGTACAGCAGTAGCCCACTGGGTTATTTCTTGGGCCACAAGAAACTATGGTTTCCCTTTTTAACAAATGACTGAATTCAAAGACGATGTTAAAGACTTATGATTCTAGATAAAATACTTAAATACTTTGATTTTTATAGTTTAGAGTCTGACTTTATGAGGTATAATTCACATATCAATTCACTCATTTATTGTATATAATTCAGTAATTTTTAATATATTCAAAGAGATGATCAATTATCACCACAATCAATTTTAGAACATTTCATCACTTGAAAAAGAAAATAGTAGCCATTAGCAAAACATTCTTTATCTCTCCCAAATGCCTTTGTCCTAGGCAACCACTACTTTCTGTCTTTATGGATTTGTCTAGTCTGGGCATTTCATAGAAGTGAAAGTATACAATAATATATCTTTTTGTGACTGGTATCTTAGCATTATGTTTTCTGGATTCATTAATGTTTTTCATTCTTCAGGATATTTGCTTGAATCTGCTTTATGGGTTCCATTTCTTTCCTATGCTGTCCTTCCATAATTTGCTTAAGCTTATCTATTTTTTTTGTCTGTGTCTGCTCTAATATTGCTAAGCATGGTATGTATCTTGGTAATCTCTGTAGTTATCTGACAGATTATTTCTGATTTCATTTTTTCCAGAGCCTCATACAATTGTTTTGTTGTTTCCACTTCAGAGAGACCTAGTTGGGGTTTTCAGATTGTCCCACCTTACTGCACCTGGGTTTGCCTTTGGTGAACTGGATGTCTGAGGTTGCGTCTAGTTTAAATGTCTTCTCATTTTTTTTTCTTTTTTAGTTTAATTTTTGGGGTGATGCTTGTAAGTTGCCTATAGTGTATTGCTTTATTGGTAGTATTTAGGACACTTAGGTGATGATTACTTCTCTGAGGTATCTTCCAGGTTTAGCTAGTTTTTGGGTTTTGAGTCTGTTAGTAGATTTTACCTCTTCAGTTTGTTGGAGATGAGAAGTTGTTGCTTATTTGGTCTAGTCCCTGGTTCTTTGGCACTGTGCCACTGTATTTTCTGTGACCCTTAGTTAATCTCAGTCATGGATTATCTGGGCCAACAGGTGTTTAGAACAATTATATCAATTTTGGCTGTAGTGGTACCAATATCATCAAACACAGCCTAGAAAAAAACAAACTGAGCTAACCCTTAATTTGCAACTTTTAACCATATGATCTAGATTTGTAGTTATATAACAAAATGTAAAACAAACCAGATAATTATATGCAATAAATAAGTCTGTAATGTGTCAATTTTGTTCTTGGGGTTAAAATTTAAAATGGATTAAGGAGAAAATAGAGAAGTGGAAGAAGAGAAAGAGATTAAAATAAGGTTGGAGGACAGAGGGGAATCATGCCAACTTGGAGAAACTAGTGCAGAAGACTGAAGGAAAAGAGAGATAGAAGAGATAAATGGAAGGATACAACAGAACCACACGTACAAAGAAGTTAGGAACCACTCTCAAACTCATTAAAAAATGGAGAAAGAGAAAAGAAAACAAAACAAAAACAAAACAAAACAAATAGAAGAAACAAAAAGAAAAAGGAAAAGAAAAACAAATAGTCCACTTCCAGGATTCTCTCTGTTTCACTAGTAGACAGCCTGTGGAGACAGAGTCCTGAATCATGCCACTCTCTCCCAGGAAACCAGCAGTTGCTTTATGGTGAAGTGGTAGATAATCTTAGCAGGCCTTCCCTGAGACCAGACTCATTGGACTCACCACAGTCCAGTCAGTTTCCACAGGTCTGCACCCAGCTATGGGCTGCTAGAGGAAGCCAGCAGCAGGTTCTGGGTTCCAGGCTTATCTGGCCCAACTCCAAAATGGCTCCTGGTTAATTGCTCTCTCCTGTGGGAGGACTGAGTCCTTTTCACTCACCACCAGCCAGTGCATTTCTCCCTATCTGCTGCTCCCCTCCACTGCTGCATCTCTCTGCAGAGGCCTCTGAGGTTGTCAGCTGTCACCGTCTCCATGACCATGTGTCCCCAGGTTCAAACAGCTCCTCTCATGCAGTGAGCCTGGTTTAGGCAAAAGGTGCCACCAGTTGCTGCCTTCTTTGTTGAAATTTTTCTTTTTACCCTCTTTGTGGACTTCAGTTCACACTTCAGATTCTTCCTGGGTCCGAGGAAACCACTTCCTTCCTTCTTGTCTTACTCACGATGCTATATTCCAGTGTCTGGACAGTGACTCTCAGAGAGCCTGTTTTGTGTGCTGCTTACTGCTCCACCATCGTTCCAGAAGTCCTCTGGATTCATTACTGTTATGGCACGCAACCAGTCTTTATTCTTTTAATTGCCAAGTAATATTCCATTTGGAGATATAGCATATTTTGTTTACCCACTCAACAATTGATGAATTTTTGTGTTGATTTTGTTTTTTGGCTATCATGAATAATGCTGCTATGAATCTTAGTGTTAGTATAGAAGTATAGTTGTTTGGTCATCTATTAAGTTTATATTTAATCTTTTGAGTATTATATTGTGCAGTCATTTCACTGTATTGTAGTCATATTGTTTTTATATTTCTGTAGTTACCTATAAAACAGTTCAATCATGAGTTTTGTTAGAAATATTAGTAGTCTTTGGAGGTTATGTTGAATTTTCAATAAGGAAATTAACTTAATCTCTGTAATTTTTGATCCCTGTCAAAGTTTTATTCTGCACAGGTTAGTTAAATATGCTTACTTGCCTACAGTTAAGTTCTTGCCCTTAACATAATAGTTTTCATTTTTGTTTTGGTCAATAAGATTTCTTGCCATGGACATGTGACCTTTGACAAGCAAATGCATCCCATGAGAAGTCTTCACTTATATTTTTTAGCAGGCAAGGAAAATTTTCTACTCATCCAAAGCAGTGAGCTAGAGCTCAGGTTAGAGTCTGTGGATAGAATGAAAGGAAACAGACAGTTACAATTTATTTTTATGCCAGACACCACTGTAGACCTTAAAGATGTAGTAGTTTGAGTCCAAGTGGTCTGGAGGGCAAATGATAGCTCCCTGAGTTTTGTGCCAATGATGCTTTTTGGGCCAATGAGGCTTATGGTGGCATAACTGATTGTTTGCTGATCCTGACTTTTCAGACAAATGGCTCATGTTTGTTTTGGGTAAGACTTAGAGGATAAGGGATTTGCATTAGAAAACTTCCTAATTATTTAATTCAGATCCTTCATTCATTCTGTATGTTTGAAAGCTCTCACTATGTGTCAGAGATTTGAAAAGATATGTTTGGGAATCTAATCAGAGTATGTAACCAGAAGTCTTACTTGTGTAGGATTCAAGAAGGCATCCCTAAAGGAATGAGTTTTGGGGAGGAGTAGGAGTATAGAATATTCTAGGCTAAGGTGCAACAAGTGTGGTGACCCTGAAGGCGGAAATAATGAATGAGGGGCATTGGAAGAGACTTAATAGACAATAAAGATCTAAAGGAGGGCAGTTTCATGTAAGAATATGGAGGATGTTGGTAGTCAAATCAGGTAAGACTTCCTAGGTCATACTAATGAGTTTGTATTTTACTTGTCTGTCAGTGCCTTCCAGTGGCCACTGAGAATAATGAAAAGGTTATAATTTTGAGGCCTCTGTTCACTGAGATCCTTATATAAACCAACATTGTCTTTACTGGAAGCCATTTTCTGTTAAACTTTGTGTAAAAGTCTTATTATAGAGATATTTTAAAATAAATGTTTGTTTATTTATCCCCATGGGGAGCTACTATTCTGAGAGTTTGCTCTGAAATAGGATTTTATACTGTAATGAATTCTAGTACTGTATGTTGGTCAGAGGAGAAAATTGAAAGAAGTTTGTTAAGTATGAGTATCTTTGGGCAAAATGTGTCTGAGTTTGGGAGTCACTATGAATCTTTTTTATCTCCTTATAAAAATAGGAATATTCACATGTGCACAAGCCTATCACTTCCTTTCTAAAGTTTTTTACATAAAAAATTCCCAAGCGATGCTTTTGTTGGGAACAAATATCATGGAAATAAGTGTCCATGAAGTTGTCTTTGTTCAGAATGGAGAACCAAAGATATAAGTGAAATATTTCCACTACTAAAGGGCCAGAAAACATTGTAAAAGCGATAAAACTTGTGGTGGCAAATTAAATGTTACAAAGGCATTCATATATGAACATATACATTTGCCTGGATTAATCTACTTTTATTTTGATAATTTGATATTTGAAATATTTTGTTAAAATAATTTCTTTTTTTACGTTAAAGAAAAAAACAATAAAAACAGTGGTACAAAATTTCAAAACAAGATTGCAGGAGAGTAACAATGGTTACTACATTGAGTATTGTTATCTTCAAAATGGTTGCTCATATTAGAAGATACAGTCATGAAAAATTGATCAAACAATATAGACACAAACCTTTCTTTTCAATAAACTAATAACAATTAGTAGTATAACTATGTTAATTATTATATATATATGTTTTTCCCTTTTCACTTCCTTCCTTTCCCCTTCCTCCTCCTTATTTTCCCCTTCCCCCATTCCAGTTTCTCTTTCATTTTGAATGTTTCTTCCCATTTTACCATATCTATTGTACATTTTGAATCTTATTTTCTTTTTCAGCTTCTTACATTAGGGAGACAATATGATGTTTACACATGTGAATGGAATTTATTTCATTTATGAGTATGATCTCAAGTTGCATCCATTTACCTATAAAAGTCTCCAGTTTATCCTTCTTATGGCTGAGTAGTACTCCATTGTATAAAAAGACAACATCTCTTTTATCCCTTTCTTGATTGATGGCATTTGGGTTGTTTCCAAGATTTAGCTATTATAAATTCTGGTGCTGTAAACGTGGGTGCATATATATTGCTGTAGTATGATGTTTTTAATTTTTCTGGGAAAATATCTAGAAGGGAACTGCCTGGGTCGAATGGGACCTCTAATCCTAGTATTTTGAGGAACCTCCACAATGATTTCCATAGTGGTTGCACCAGTCTGCGTTCCCACCAACAGCAGAGAAGGGTTGTTTTTTCCCCAAGGCCCTCTAGCATTTGTTATTGGTTGATTTCTTGATGATAACCATTCTTACTGGGGTGAGATAGAATCTCAGTGTTGTTCTAATTTGCATTTCTTGAATGACTAAAGAGGAACATTTTTTCATATATTTATTTGCCATTTGTATTTCTTCATCTGAGAAGTGTATGTTCTTTTCAGATGGCCATTTTTGTGTTAAGTCTTTGAATCTGGAGTGCCTGATTTTGGTTTTCAATTCTTTACATATTCTAGATAGAAGTCCTTTGTCAGAGGAACAATTGACAAAAATTTTTTCCCTCTCTGTGTGTTGTCTTTTCTCTCTGTTGGTGATTTCTTTTGATGTACAAAAGGTTTTTTTTAAATAAGATGAGATTCCAGTTGTTGATTCTTTGAAGTGTTTCACATGCTGTTTTGAGTTTTGTTCATGAAGTCTCTGCCTACTCCTATGTTTTCGAGATTTTATTTTGTGTTCCTGTTTTAATGTCTTCAAGATTTCTAACTACTTTGTCTTCCTGCAGATTTAGTGTCTCTGTTTTAATATTTATATCTTTGATCCATTTTGACTTTAGTTTAGTGCATGGTGATAGACATAGGTCTAGGTTTAGTCTTCGGCATGCAGACAGCCAGTTTTTGCAGCACTATTTACTAAAGAGGCTATCTTTCTTCCAGTGAACATATTTGTGGTTTTGTCAAAGATAAACGGGCTGAGTGTGTTTGTAGTTGTGTTTCCATCTTCTGTTCAGTACTGCTGGTCCTCAGGTCTGTTTTTTTGCCAGGACCATGCTGATTTTTATCACAGTAGCTTTGTAGTATTACTTTAAAGTCAGGGATTTTGCTGCCTCCTGTCATGACTTTGTTGCCCAGAATTGCCATATGTCTCTACTTCTTCCAGATGAATTTTTGGAATGTTTTCTCTAATTCTGTGAGGTATATTAATGGTATCTTGATGGGGATTGCATTAAATCTGTATTTTGGGAGTATGGCCATTTTCACTATGTTGGTTCTTCCCATCCATGAGTAAGGGATATCTTTCCATTTTCTGATATGTTCTTTGATCTCCTTTTTCAGAGTAGTGTAATTTTCAATATATGGATCCTTTGCTTCCTTTGTTAGATTGATTCCTTTTTTTTTTGTTTTGTTTTGTTTCTGTTACCAGGGATTGAACTCACGACCTCGTGCTTGCCAGGCAGGTGCTGTGACACTGCGCTATATCCTCGGCCCCTAGATTGATTCTTAAGCATGTCATTTTTTGGGATGCTGTTGTTCAGGGTGTAGTTTCTCTAATTTCTGTGTTTTTTGTTTGTAAACAGGAGTTCTGTTGATACTTGAATGTTGACTTTGTATCTAGCTATGCGCTGAATTTGGTAATTAACTCTAGGAGTTTTTTGGTGAAATTTTTGGGGGTCTTCTATGTAGAATATCATGTCATCTGTGAATAATAATTTAACTACTTCCTTTTCTATCCTTATTCCTTTTATTTGTCTGTCTTGTCTAATTGATCTGTCTAATGTTTCCAGAACTATATTGAAAAGGAGTGCTGATAGTGGACAGCCTTGTGTTTTTCCTGATTTTAGAGTGGAAACTTTCAGTTTGTGTCCTTTTAGTATGATGTTGGGTGTTGGTTTGTCATAGATGGCTTTTTTAGATTGAGGTAAAGACCATCTGTTCCAGTTTTCCATAGAGTTTTTATCATGAATGAGTGTTGGACTTTATCAAAAGCTTTTTCTGTATCTATTGAGATGATCATATGATTTTTGCCTTTGGCTCTGTTGATATGCTATATTACATTTATTGATTTGTGTATATTGAACCATCCCTTCATTCTTTGGATGAATCCCATTTAGTCATGGTATATAATCTTTTTGATGATTTGTTGCATTCTGTTTGCTAGTATAGTATTGAGGATTTTTGTATCTATGTTCATTAGGTAGATTGATCTGTAGTTCTCTGTTTTAGTTGGGTCTTTCTCTAGTTTTGATATCAGGTTAATACTTGTTTCCATGAATGAGTTAGGGAGAATTGCTTCCCTTTCCATTTCGTTGAAGAGTTTGAGGAGTATTGGCATTAAATTTTCTCTAAATTTCCTATAGAATTCAGTTGTGAATTCGTAGAACCTAGGCTTTTCTTTGTTGTTGAGTTTTTAATTACATTTTCAATCTCATTAACTTATATTGGGTTGTTCAGAGTTTTTATATTTTCTTGATTCAGCTTGGAAATTCATGCATATCTAGGAATCTGTCTTATTTCTTCTGTTTTCTATCCTATTAGAGTAAAGATTTTCAAAGTAGTTATTAATGATCTGAATTTTCACAGGATCTGCAGTGATTTATTTTTTTCATCCCTCATTGAATAATTTGTGCCTTTTCTTTCGTTTTTTTGGTAAGGTTGGTTAAGGGTTTATCAATATTCTTTATTCTTTCAAAGAATGAGCTCTTTATTAATTCTTTGTATTATTTTCTTGGTCTCTATTGTGTTAATTTCTGCTTTGATCTTTACAATTTCCTCCCTTGTATGGATTTTTGGTTTGTCTTGCTCTTCTTTTTCTAGAAGTTTGAGGTGTAACATTAGGTTGTTTATGTATGCTTGTTCTGTTTTCCTGACATGAGAATTTACCGCTATAAATTTCCCTCTTAGAACTGCTTTCATCGTGTCTATTAAGTTCTGGTATTTGTGTCTGTTTTCTCGTTTAGTTGTAGATATTGTTCAATTTCTTCCTTTATTTCATCTCTGAAGCATTGTTTGTTTAGGATGTTATTAAATTTCCATGTGTTTATGGAGTTTTGGCAGTTTCTTTTGCCATTAATTTTCAGTTTCATTGCACTATGATCAGATAATATGCATGCGATGATTTCAGTCCCTTTGTATTTACTTAAGCATGTTCTTTGGGCTGGCATATGGTCTATTTTAGAGAATGTCCCATGTGTAACTGTGAGGAATGTGTATTCTGATGATATTGGGTGGAATACTCTGATAACATCTACTAAGTCCGTCTGTTCACTTGTTTGGTTCAGTTCTGTTATTTCTTTGCTGACTTTTTGGTCTAGTTGATCTATCTCTTTGTGACAGTGGGGTATTGAGGTCTTCCATTACAATTGTGTTACTGCTTATTTTCTTATTTGATTTTTCATGTCTACTAATATTTGTCTTATATAATTTGGTGCTCCTGTGTTTGGTGCATACATATTTGTGATTGTTATCTCTTCCTCTTGCAGTTTTCTCATAAGAAGTGTGTAGTGACCTTCTTTATCTCTTTTGATCATTCTTGGTTTGGAGTTCACTCTGCAAACAGAATAGCTACCCCTCCTTTTTTCTGGGCTCCTGTTGCATGGAATATTGTTTTCCATCCTTAGAGTTTTAGTCTATGAGTTTCTTTTTGAGTTAAATCTGTTTCTTCTATAAAGGGTATTGTTGGATGTTGTTTCTTGACCCATTATGCCATCCTGTTTCTTTTGTTTGGTGAATTGAGGCCACTTACATTGATGATTATACCCGATACGTATTGGCTTATTTTTGTCATGTTATTTACCTGCTGTGGGTTCCCTACTTTTCCCCTCTGTTTAATTGCTTGTCCTGCATGGTGGTTTCTTTCTGTCATTGTTCTCGGAATTGTGGTTATTTTTATCTCTGTCTAGAATATCTTTCAGTACTCTTTGTAAGGTTGGTTTTGTGGTCATCAGTTTTTTCATTTGTTCTTTGTCATGGAATTATCTTATTTCTCCATTAATTTTTAAAGACAGTTTTGTAGGGTACATCCATCTGGATTAGAAGTTGTCTTTCAGGACTTGAAATGCTTCACTCCAAACTCTTCTTGACTTGAGGGTTTGTGTTGACAAGTCTGCCTTGATTCTGATGGGCTTTCCCTTATAGGTGGTATGTTTCTCTTCTCTAACAGCTTTTAATATTCTGTTTTTGTACTGAATTTCTGAAACCTTGATTGTTATATGTCTTGGCTTAGTTTTATTTTGGTCATGGCTGTTTGAAGTTCTATATGCTTCATTTATTTGTATGTCAAATTGTTTATCCTTGCTTGGGAAGTTTTCTGCCATTATTTTTGTGAAAGTTTTTTTTTTTTTTTTAAGTGGCATTTGTGCTGCTTCCAGCTTCTCATTGACCCCAATCAATCTTATGTTATTCTTCTTTGCTTCATCTTTTAGCTGTTAGATGGAGTTTTCATGGTCTTTTGCTAATTTTAAGATATCTTTCTTTTTATGATCACTAGCTGCAATTTTGTCTTCAAGGTGTGAAATTTCTATCCTCTCCTTCATTCAGTCTGTTGTAGATACCTTTAATGGAGGTATTAATTGCTTGGATTTCTGTTTGGAACTGTTTCATGGTTTCTCTTTCTTTCCTATGTTGGGCATTTTTTGTTTCAGTCATTTTTCTAAGCTCATCTGTTCTTTCATCTATCTTCTTTATTATCTTTGATTTTAAGCATCATTTCTTTTTGTTCCTGAGAGATTATTTTCTCTATAGCATTTTTCACTTGTTTTTTCACTTTCGTCATTACTATTTAGAAAGTTCCAGTGTTTGACTTCCACTTTCATCTGTCTCATTGAGTTCTGGTCTTGTCCTGAGTGGGCTCGGGGTCTGGGGTTACATTTTGCTTCTGCATCTTGTCATTTTTTATTTTCTGTTTTTCATTTTATTTTGTTTTCTATTTGGATGCTTACTTATTTCTTATGATAGATAGGTTTATCAGTAGTATTGAGGCATTCCTAGGAGATGTCTGTTCTTCAGGGATGTTCTCTGGATGTAGGTGGTTTTTTAACAGGTGTCTCAAGAACCTGCCTTCTTAATTTGTAAAGGATGCAAAATTACTATTTGGCTCATTTCCTAATTCTTTGGTACTAGGCAGTGGTGATAGTTATGACCCCATACAGTGTTATCATACAGGGGAGAAAAACTGTTTATAACATGTATGGACATCCTGGCTAAAGTAGTACAGTTAGTAACAACAATAGTTTCTAGTACAGCTCAACTATTGACAAACTATGATAAACATTAACCTGCTACCTCCGTCCCCAGGAGCAAAGTCTAGGTTATATAACAAAATCAAACATGTACTGTGCACTTGTATGCGGTGACTTTCCCCTTAGTCGAATGATTTTACCTTTCTGTGGCGTGGGGGTTGAGATGGTTAGGGGACAGGTTAAAGTAATGAATAGGTCAGATTTAGTACAGTCATGGCTGGAGGTCAAAAGTTGACCATCCGAGTTTTGGGAAACTGGAGGATACAGGAGAGAAGGAATCAAATAGAATGTAAGGAGTGATCAGAAAGGGCAGAGACAAGGATTATTCACTTGAATGTTTAAATTCAAGAAGTAGCTGAGGAAAAAAGAGAAAGACAATCAATAGAAGAAAACAAAAAAGAAAGGTAAGAAATCCAAACAGTGAAAAAAAGAAGAAAGAAATAGCAAGAGAAGGAAAAAGAAAATATGAGAAAAAAGAAAAAGGAGATCAGAGAAAGAGGAGAAAGGAAAAAAAAAACCCAGTACAAAAATAACGTCAGAATACAAAACAAAACAAGACAACATCCAACCTGATAGGAAAGGGACAGCCAATCAGACAAACAAGAGAGAATAAAAGCAGTAAAATACCTCTGATATTTACAGTTGTGTGATAGTGTCTATGTTAGATCTCAGAAATATGCTGGGTATAGATCTGATCTTGGCCTTTGGACGTGGGAACTAGGACTGGTCTTCTGTTGGTGGAGTTCTCCAGAGTCCAACACTGGCTTCTCATTGCTGCTTTAGACACTTCCACATTGCTGGTCTTACTGATTACTCCACCCTCCAAAGGCCTGTGTGTACCCATGTGCCCGGGGCCCAGCTGTTGTCCTGGGTCCAGGGGTTCTGGTTGATCCACCTGCAGAAGGCCCTTGTAATCTTCTTGCAGGCCCCACTGTCCCAGAGCAGTAGAGGAAGCGCAGAGTGTGGACTCACAGTCTTCTGAATAATTTCTTTAAAATAGCTTGTCTCTTTGAAGTATCTCTTCACTTTTATCTAGTAGAGGATAGCATCTTTGATATTATTTGCAGTGCAGGATTCTGATATGTTTACTTGAGTATATTGCACTATGTGTTATCTGCAATACCATGCTTTGTGCACAGTAGATTCATGGTCAGTATTTAGTTTGACCTAAATTGAATAGTATCCATGGAATGGAAAATTAATCTGCTGTCAGATATGATCTGGGATGTTATCTCTGCCCAGGGTACAGAGAAGGTTATTTTGAATATTTTTCCTATAAATTTGACTCATTTGTAGGATAATGGATGCACCTTGAGACCATAATGTTAAGTGAAATAAATTGGACACACAAGTTTAAATATTGCGTGTTTTCTCTTACATAAGAAATTTAATCTATAAATAAAGAGCAAAATAAAAGATAATAGGAAATGGGGAAATAGATCTTTCACAAATGGGGAAGAGATCAAGAGTTGGAAGGAGGGGGAGAAGAAAGGGAGGAAAAGGGAGTGAAAAAAGTTAAGATGTGTTATGTACATGTGCCAAATTCATACAAAGAATGTAAATATTATGTTTCCTGGGTTTCCTAAAATCCAGAAATTAATTTGGAAAATCAAAATTACCTGATTATAGACACACTTCCCCCATCCTCACCCCTGAGAGATATTCTCCAGGGTCTCTTTAGTAATCCATTCCTGTATATGGTTGTCTTATCACTACTCTTTCATTGTCATTAATTTTGTTATCTCCTCACTAATGAGGGGGATATAGTCAATGGTGATGAAAGCTGTGACTAGGCAACTTGAATGGAGTGACACTATGGCCTCAATCCAGGACACAGCAGAAAACTCAGCCTCCTGCTCCTTTGACAATCTTTCAATAATTTGGAATGTTGCTATGAGGAACCTAATTCAGCATTTAGTTTTGGAACATCTCCCATGTGTAAGATTGAAGTTGTTGAAGATATATTGTGTGAATATTACCTGGTTTCTCATTTTAATTCCCCAGACATCCTTTGAGATGATTGCAACAGTCATTTCCCTCATTTAACTGATAAAGAAACTAAAGCTCAGGGGTCATTTTGACATAGTGAGTCACATTTGGAAACTGAAGCAAGTTCTCTAACTTCAGTGCATTTTGTCTACAATGCATTGCCCACAACTCTGTTAGAGTCTAATAACCCAGCATTAAGTGAGTGGTCTTCTCTTCTAAGCTTAAATGACGTTCTTATGAGTATTAATCCTGGATGTGACCTCTGTCCAAAGTATCAGATAACACCCCATGACATAATAATCCAGCCCTTTCATTAGGCCAGGTCAGCAAACTCTTAGTTTTGTTACATGCAAAATAGCTGAATTTAACAAAAAAGCACTTAAGAATCTTGGTGGTACTGAAAAATGTTTCTCAAGTGTTCCACTTAATTCTAGCTGTTGTATTTATAGATTGTCTCACTGATAGAGTACTGTCGCTCTGTTTGGTTCCAATAGCAGACATCACTGATGAATCATGAGATCTTCCCACTAAACCATTTTGGTTTTAGAATTCTTCTGAACCTGTTATATCAGTCAGTCACTACTGCTTGCTGTCCTGTGTTGCTTTTCACTGTTAATGAAGCTTATTACATTCTCATGACTCAGTCACTTAGGTTGGGGGCTGTCTTAGTTACTTTTTGCTTGTTGCTGAGACAAAATACCTGACGCCCAAAATTAGGAAAGGAAAGGTTTATTCTTACAGTTTCTCGGGAGTTTCAGTCCATAAAGTTGGCTCCGAGGCGACATGGGATGATGGGGCTACAGTTCATGGCGGCTGCAAGCTGTAAGCCGCAAGCTGCGCTGGCGAGAGAGAGAGAGAGAGAGAGAGAGAGAGAGAGAGAGAGAGAGAAAGAGAGAGAGAGGTGGAAGAGGAAGCGAACAAGAGGAAGACCCGCCTTCCCTTACACTGTGTCAGCTCCACCCCTGGGTGGGCACAGTGCTCACATTGTCAATCAACAAACCAATAACAAACCAATAACTCAGCCCCATCAAAATTATATGAGGACTTGGGGGGACATAGCATACCCCATACATTCCACCCCTGGACCCCCAAGGACTCATTTATATTTTTAATACAAAAACCATTTAGTCCATCTCCAAAGGTTGCCTAAGTCCTAGCATTGCTGAAATGTCCAAGTCCCAAATCTCCTTTGAGATCTATGGCAAACTCTTATCTGTAATCCCCTGTATAAATGAAAACAAGGTTAAGCACTTCCAACATGTAAAGGCACAAGATAAACATTACCATTCCAAAAGTTACCAACAGGGGAATACAAAGCATTAGAACCAAAGCAAGTCCAAAATCCAGCAGGGCAAACATTAAGTCCTGGAGTTCTCTGCTCGGCATCTGAAGAAATCTGGTTACAAAGTCCAACATGCTTGAGTGACTCCACCCCTGCGGCACCTTCCATAGCTTTCCTTGGATGATCCACGTTCCTTGGCTCCACCCTTACATCTTTACACATTGCTCTCTGCAGGTGAGGCGGAAGCTGCCTTAGCCTTTTCTTGTACTTAAAACCAGCGCCACGTGGATGCCTCCAAGGTCCCCTGCAGGCTGCAGCGGTAGCCAGGCTTTCCTCTCTTTTGGCTGTAGGCGTTGACTGCCTGGATCGCTGAGCTCTCTGAACCTGATTGTGAGGAACAGCTTCTCTATGCCGCCATTCCGGAATCCAGCATGGCCGCTGCCATTTTGGGACATGGTGTGGCCTCTGTTGCCACTCTGGGACAAGGCACTCTGCGGCTTTTTGTCGCCACTCTGGGACAGGGCACTCTGTGGCTTTTTCCTCCTAGCAAACTCTTTCACTTTTGAAGGCCTGAGGCTGCAAAGGCTGGAGGCCCGCTGCTTCCCAGGATGCCCCCAGGCCATCTTTTTTATTCTTTTGTTCCTTCTCAGCAATCAAAGTCTCAGCTCCATCTTTACAGTCCACAGCTTCCTGGCCAAACTCATGTTTTAAATCACCATGCTGGGCTCCTTGCTCTTTATCCGCAACATAAATCTGGCTAAGAGCCCCCAGCAAAAGCCAGGCCATCATTTCAATGTTTGGCTGCCTCATAATTTCACTCTGTAGAGTAATTAATCCTTTGCCCTTAATCTCAGTCTCAGGCAAAGTCTCCGGGCATGGGCAAAATGTAGACAAACTTTGTGCCAAACCGTAGCACACATCGTGTGGAGTCCAGCACCCAATGTCGTTCTTCTTCCCAGCAGAAATCTCCCGAGCCTGGTCTTTACCAGCAGGCTTTCTATCAGCCTTCTGGTCTCCTGAGCTCTGACCAGAATCTCCCATACAAAACAGCCTAAGCCGTTCCAGCTCTGTGCATTTAGATGGCATCTCCGAACCTTTCCAAACTTTCCCCGCAAGCCACTTCCAAAGGCTCTCGAACCACATGGTCAGGAATAGTCACAGCAACGACCCCACTCCTCTGATACCAAATTCTGTCTTAGTTACTTTTTGCTTGTTGCCGAGACAAAATACCTGACGCCCAAAATTAGGAAAGGAAAAGTTTATTCTTACAGTTTCTCGGGAGTTTCAGTCCATAAAGTTGGCTCCGAGGCAGCATGGGATGACGGGGCTACAGTTCATGGCAGCTGCAAGCCGCAAGCTGTGCTGGCGAGAGAGAGAGAGGGGGGGGGAGGGGGAGGAGAGGGAGAGGGAGAGGGAGAGGGAGGGG
>RJWM01002003.1:70793-103618 GCA_004363535.1 Dasyprocta punctata | reverse complement strand
ACCCGACACCCAGAATTTACAGGGGAAAAGGTTTATTTTGGTTTGCCTCCAAACATCACATTTAGCTATAAACCCATTAGTGAACTAGTCTACTGGTAAGTATCACAGCTCCATGACCCAGTGCCTTCCCCAAAGCCCCACCCATGAACACATGAAGCTTTAGGGGGACATTTACATATAATCTGTAACACCAGTGTTGAGTTAGTCATAATTTTACCTTGAAATTCTATAGTAGGATTTCCAAGAAGTTAAATGATAGCTCTTTTGTAAAGTATACTTGATGGAAAATTTAATTGAACAACTAATTAACAAATGGTTACTCAGAATAGCATTTTATCCTATGGAAGGAAGTTGTGAGAAAAAGGTTATTTTTTCATTTTAAGAAGACATTGTTCCATTCCTCAGTTCCACATGACCATTTGTTTTGTTGGAAAGAATGGGAAAAGAATTATTAACTGAATTGATTTATCATTGTTGAAATTTCAGCCCTCTTTTAGACTCCTTTTCAGAGTGAGCTGTAGATCTCATTACCTAAATTAAGCATTTTTGTGAAATTGGATTTATGTAATTGCTACTAATTGCTGTTGTTAACTTTCTGTTCTTGGTTCCAATCAGGAACCAAGGCTTTGCCTTCCTAGGTCAAGACAGAAAAATTTCTGCAGATTTCTTAAGTGAAGGATGAAGGTTTCTGAACCTTTCTTTACCCAGAGAGTGATATCTGAAGGTAGTCAGCCTGGGTTTCTTGATTATGGGGATTTCCTTCTTAGCAATAGAATGAAAGAGTAGGCGAGGGGTGGAGATGGATAATGGGACCGGAAAATGACATGCTGTATTACGTCTGTTAACTCTAGCTGAAGTCAACTGGAAAACTAGCAAGCCAGCTCCCTGGAGAACACAGGCTTGACCTAATGTCTCATCTTCCTGGGACATTGTTCTGTCTGTGGCTCAATCTCTGAGGAGGGACTAATAGGACCACATGTGACCTCAATTGCTATTCATGTAAGGTAGTTTTATTTCATTTGAAGGTGGCTTTTCTCATTGTCATGCTATAGCTATGAACTGGGGAACCCCTGGAAGGGTGCTTTAGTACATACTTAACTCTGGAGATCACGAGCTTTGCTTGGTCATGTTCTGTGCCCCTGACTCTTGTGTTTAAAATGATTGCACATCTTTCCACAGTAAAACCTGTTTTTTCTCTGCATTTTTCTTTTTCTGTGTAGTTTGACTCTTGCCTCAAGGTCTGCCTGATGGGAGAAACCTGCATTTGTCAACTGAACTTCTTGATAGATTTCCCTGCTCCCATGTAATAGATTTTCTCTGTAATCAATACTTTGCACTTAACAGTTATTACTTAACTGACTTATGCTTTATACTTTTTCCCACTTATAGTGTGGTCAGACTAGAAGCGAGTTATTATTTGTCCATACTTACAAGAATGCATTCTTATAAGAAGAGTTCCATAATACATGCTAGCTATATAATTTTTTATACTTTTTGTCTTCTGATAGTCTGATGCTCAGTTGCTCTATGACTTTCATAAATTTCTCTTCCTATTTGTAATTCCTCTTTAGATTCTGGAATTACAGTTAGTATTGATTTTAAAGGTTGATAATTCCTGCTCCCTTTTGTGTCTTATTTAATTGATAATTTGGGAGGTACCAGCTTTAAGCAAATTATTGAGTGAGATACCATTGGGGTTCATAAATGAACGAGGGCTTAGGCTTCTTGTGGATGAACAAAAAGATAGATTCATGATTGCCATACAAAGTAGAAAATGATACCACCCAGAAGTACATTGTGGGTAGAGTACCGTGAGCATGTAGAATAAAGAAATATATTACAGAAGGCCTCGCAGAGGAGGTGGTAATTGAAATAGATATGGGTGTTGAAGCCTGGATATTAAACTTTATAAGGGCAAGATCTGTGGACTCCCTTGAATGCCATTGTGTGATCAGCACTGAACATAGTCCTTAGTTCACATTGGTCCTCAACAAATATTTCTTATGAAAATGATGTGTAAGAATTTAGATATGTAAAAATGATATTAGAAAGGCCTTACTGAAAGGGAACGAAATGATCATGGAGGAGAATAGAATGGAAGATAAAAGCAGAAATCAACTGTAAGAACTGCTTCTCTCTACAGATATACACTAAAGACATTCTTCTGTTAGTTCCAGCATTCCCTGCAGATCACATTATTCTAGTCACTTGCAAGGAGTCTTTGTTGAAAATGAGAGTTACAGATGGTAATGTGGGGACTTGCTCTGCTCCCTTCTCTAGTCGTGTCTCTTTAGCATTGATGGCTAGGTCTTATGCTTCTTGCAAGGGCATTCTTTAAGAAGAAAGAGGTGACAGAAGGGCAGTGATATTTCTTTCTTGAGATGGAATTTGAGTACCCTTGCCTCTGTTCAGGTGGTAAGAAGAGCTCAACAAGAAAGGTTATAAACTCTCCTTGTCATTTTTGAACAGTCCAGGGGCTTGGATGCATTAGCAAAAGTGATGGTGTTGTCATGGTGAAAAAACATTAGCCTCAACCTGCCTGACCTAATCCCCAGTTTCATAGACACAAACAACAGAGGATCTGAATAGTCAAATGGGAGGGATAGCAGGGAGGTAATCTTTAGAATAGTCTACTGCCTATTTATTAACACATTCATTTTAGATTTTAAAAATCGCTTTTCACTTAACAGTTTAAAAAGAGATCAAGAATACCTACAATGTGATGAGAATTCTTGAGAATTATGCAGAATTAGAAGAGACCAAACAACTGAATTTCATAAAAGATTTTTTCTGGTATATATGAGGCTGTTTAATAATAATAAAATGGTTAAACATGTCCATAGTAATTATAAATGCTTTCAGTTCATATACTTTTGCATTTTCAGAGTTGATCCAGTACTTCTAATGTCTCTATTCTATGTATAGTACAGCTAAAATTTAAGCATAATTTTTATATTTACTACATTCTTACAGACTTTTGTGTGGTTGCTTTTTCACTGTAGCATTCTTGGTAATTTTTAAATAGTGTGTATTCATACTGCTAATATGCCTCAGTTCTCATTGTCTGTGGTCAAGTCTTGTTGCTTTGTCTTGACAGTAAGCTCTAGTAGGGTAGAACTACACTGATCTGATGCTTGGTCCTGATGTGACTAACATAATGTTGAGCTATTACAGTTCTTCAGAAACTTGGAAATTAAGTCAAATAATGTCACTTCTTTTGTTGTTATGATGGTTATAATTTATAATTGAGGCAGAAAAGTTGTGGGAAACACTGTTTTCTACCTAACAACCATCATCTGCCTTCTTTGTTGACCACTTTGTTATGATGACACAAGTACAAAGACAAGGATTAAGCGATATTGATTGGGTGTTGAATGGCATTGTTCATTGTGACCACTAATGCCAGCAACAACTTACCTCCAGACTTATTTTGTGAAGAAAAGTCCTTATTGGTTGTGACCCCTGAAGTTGAATTTCTGTTGTTATTAAGTAGAAACAGAGATGGTATAGTGAAGGGACATCATGTACAGCAGATCTTCTTTCATCTAAGGAACATCTGTGATGGAGAACACTGAAAACCACCTGATTCCCTCGCACAGGTAGCTTTAGGCAACTCCTTGCTACCAACAAAAGGTTTCAGGCTATTTTGCTTCCACTTTCATATGATATTTATGTTGGATGGAAGAGCTTATGTTGTACCTATTCTTTTAGCTGGCCAAAATCTTATCTACATTTGGTATTTGTCCTATATTTGGCATTTTTTGTCTCCATGTTTCTGTGTGGTCTGTGAGGTCATCACTGTAAGGAGTAGTAGTTCTCTCCTAGTGTCAGTGGTGCCCTGTTCATTGTTAGTGTTGTGGTTTGTTTAAATGTCCCCGCAAAGCCTCATGCACTCATGGAGGCAGCTGAGTCTAGTGTTTGCGATTGGTTTGTTGTCTAGTGCTGGGATTGGTGATGTGAGTGCTGCAACCATCCAGGGGCATGTAGCCAGATACGGTATGAGGGAGGGAGAGAGGTGTAGTGACCCCTTTTTGCCCTTTTGCTCTTGTCGCTTGATTCTGCCATGAATGGCTGCCCCTCAGTTATGCCACTCTGCCTTGGAGCCAGCTGAGTGTGGACCGAAACCTCCAAAGACTGTAAGCTAAATAAATCTTTCCTTCCTTCATTTTGGCATCAGGTATTTTGTCTCAACAACAAGAGAAAAGTAATCAAGATAGCATAGAGCCAAACACACTGCTGTCTTTCCCAAGAAGTATGGAGTCTGGACATACAGATCCTGATTATTGCTAATCATTAGAAGTGTGTGGAGGTACTTAAACAAAATACAAAAGAAAACAAAAACAAAATTTCTTGGACAACAAAACCCTAATGGTAGGGATACTGCTTTAGAGTGTCTAGGGTGGAGCCTGTATTTTCAAAAGCCATCCAGAGGGCTTGGATAATCACGAGGCATGGGAAACTCTGGAGATAATTCCATAATTCATTTCTTTCTGTCAAAATAAACTAAAAATGTAATCAGACCTAACCTGTATAGCCATCATATTAGGAATGAGAGTCAACAAAGTTTAGGACGTTTGGGGTGTTTCACTCTAGCTTAACTGTTATTGCTAATATTTAATTTCATCTAGAATACGTTGAGGTTGACATCTTTTTTTTTTCTGTTACTGAGTTTTAAGTCTTTTTTGACTTCTAGCAAATGATCTGTGCCTCACAGTGTAGATACAAAGCTTTCTTTTGTTTTTTTACTGCTCCAGGTTGAACCCATGGCTTCATACATTCTAGACAACCACTCCAGCATTTAGCTACACTGAAATTCTTGTTTGCACAATAATTTCCAATGGATCTCTAATTTCTAAAGACCTGAGAGTACTTTTGAAATGTATTGTATTCATAATAAACCAACCCTTTCCATTTTCTCTTTGCTTGTCTAAAATGGAGATGACTTTAATTGCATATCTGTAATTAGTTCATACTTTTCTCTTTGAGAAGACATACATTTATTGGAGATGCTCCAGGACACAAGTCATATCTCATATTCTGTTCTGCAGTCAAGGCCACTTAGCTGCGAATAAAGTTACGTGCTTTACAGCTGTCTCTTTAATGGTAGATCATCATCCTCAGTGCCTTTAGAGAGTGTCTTAGTTACCTTCTTTCTCCTTGCTGAGACACAATACACAACACCCACAATTTAAAGGAGAAAAGGTTTATTTTGGTTCACAAAACCTTCCATTTTGTAGAGGTTTCAGTCCTTTGGTGGCTTCAAGGCAGGATGGTATTGTAGAGAGGAATGACAGAGGAGAAATGGCTCAAGGCATGACAGTAGGAAGCAGAGAGAAATCAAGGAAGGAGTGACAATGATAGACCTTTCCAGGCCACTCTCCGAGTGACCCACCCTCTTCCAATCAGCCTTTCCCTCCCAACATCACACTCCAGCCCCTTGATCCAGTCACTTCTTAAAAGCTCCACTTTGGAGTGCACGAAGCTTTGGGGAACATCTAATGTAAAGCATAACAGAGAGAGCCCTTCTAAAGGTACCCAAATGAATATAATAACATAGTTGAAGAAAGAAAGCCAGGCAGATCTACCTCAATTGCAAATAAGTGTTATGTGATTTTTAAACATACCATGAATGTGTTTATGGATCTCGCTAAAGACCAAAACTTTCTAAAAATGCAATAAGATTCTTCAGAAAGTAGTGAGCTCCCCATCAGTGGAAGAAGTGTTGTCGCTAGACCATCTTGAGATTTTTATGTGGAAGTTTCAATATTACTTAAATGACCTTTAAAGCTTTAAGAAAAGCATACATTATATTTTTACCCACTAGGGGTCTCCTTTGGTGGGAAGGAATCTGATAACGTAAGTAAGCTTGTGGAAAAGTGCTGTGATTGACTGGTTGTTGTAGTCAGGGGTTACAGGGAGAACAACTGCATACAGGACACAGAGTTTATAATACTGTTTTATGATGGTTACCCAGAGTTAAATGCAAGAAAGTGCAGGAAAATCTGTCCACAACACTAAAGACCCAGTATATTCAAACAAGGGCCCGGATCCCACAGCACTGTCCTGCATGAGTCCAGCTAGAGACCCAAAACGCATGACAATGCCTCCCACAAATCCAACTGAAAATCTAAGAGCTCACAATAAGGACTCACACCAGTCTATTTTACGGTTTTGTGCCAGGAAGGCCAAAGATCAGCGGTGGAAACTATAAAGTCTATGCCAGCAGGGTGAAGGAACTGTGCAGTGAGTTGACGGTTCTACATGGGAGCCAAGAAGTCACACTCAAAATAAGGAGCGGGGCTACCCTGAAGAGTACCACATCCCCTCAGCGGCAGCGAGGTCCCGCGCTCCTCTGACGATGACAACAGTATATACAGGTCAGGAAGCCCAGCATGATAAGCTTCTCCAGCACACATCCTCCCCTCTGGAGCCAGGAAGCGATGCACAATGTGAGGAGCAGAGCTCCCCCAAGGTGAACCACAGCCACTCTCATTGATGAGGTCCTGAGCTCCTCCGATGATAATGGCTGAATCCATATTGGGGAAGCCAGCATGACAAGCACCTCTGGGAGAACCATTGACTCGAAACAGCAACTCTTGAAGAAACCCACAACGCCTAAGCTCTTCTTCTCCACATCTCTATTTATAGTGGCAGCTTTCCTCAGGTGGACCATCTTTACTCAACACCAGCTGAATTACATCAGCTAGTGTTAAGTTGACCACCAGTTTTTAATCCACAACACTGATGATATCTGTCCTGGCAACATGTTGGAAGTTGTGGCATGGTGCTTCTTTTCTGTGGAAGGTGCCAGGCAGCCTTGTAGAATCTCTTTTATAAAGACAATTAAGCTCATGTATAAGGGTTTGGCTCTCATGATTCAATCACTTCCCCGAAATCCCATTTTCTGATACTATTACGTTGGTAATTGGGTTTTTAACATGAATTTTGAGGGCACTGGTACTCAAACCAAAGAAGAGAGTAGTCAAAGTTGACACACAAGGTGAAACTCTAGGCTGTCCTGGCCAGAGAACATCTAAGATACTTATCAACTATATAGTTTTTCCCTCTTCCTTTTATTATCCCTACTTTTTTTCATTTCTCCCTTCCTTTTCTCTCTCCCTACCTTTCTCAAGTTTGTCTTTGAATGGTTAAGAATATGGTACTGAATCTATTCTTTGCAGTTGGCCAACATATTTTTTAAAAAGTAAATTAGTTTGAAAACAAATGATCTTTCCTTCACTGGGATGGAGGTAAAGACACTAAACAACTCATACAGTACTTTAAAAATTTTCACAATGAGTTGACTAAAACAAATTCTAATGTTTTTCCTTTTAAAAAGATTCTTCATGAACAGCGTTGGAATAATGGTTTGTTTTAAGCGTAAGAGTCATAGAATTTTCCGTGACATAATCAAAACAAGTAATGCAAAACTTTCAGTAGTTTTCAGTGCTTCCTTATTTATCAGTTTTGTTTAGTTAAAGTATTTTCTCTGATTTTGGCCTTGGGGACTGATGGTTGAGGAACAGAAAGAAATTGACATGCATGGAAGTGTTTTTCTTTTCTTCTGTGGTTGTCCCAGTTGCTAGGTGGTTTCAGAGGAATTGTAGGTGTAAATTGGCCTAGCTTGATAGTCAGTTATCATTTAGGATAATTTTGAATTGTTTAACAGGCAGATTATAAGTAATTTTCACATACTAAAATAGGACATAATAATTAGCTTCTGTTTCCCATTTGTTAAATATTTTAAGAACAAATTTACAACTTGTAGCAATTAGAAATTTAGCTCCATTTGTGGAGTTTACATTTTTAGTCACATTTTAAATCAAAGGTGATATACTGTAGTAATAGTTTAATTTCCTCATAAAATCATATTTGTGGCTTTTAATTACAGTGAGTTGGATATTTCTCATTCTCCCTAAGTATGTGTTCAAACTTGAAACATTTATTTGTTCTTCATACCTTGTGCTTTCCCAAAGGTGATTAACCATGAAAGCATGGCTGTTGGCTAAAAGAGCACAAGGCCAAAAAGGGAAGCAAATGGTGACTGTGGTGGGGGAACTCAGCAAGGCATGCTGAAGCTACAGTGGGAAAGCAAACGGGTCCCTTTGTGAACTGGAGATGAGAAAGGAGCATGTATTGAGGGCCAGCAGTAAAAATGTGCTTTAGAATCAAACAAATCTGGATTCCAGCTGGGGTCATAGCTCAGTGGTAGAGCACTGACTTGTTCGTTTATTAGTGGTGTGACCTTGGATTTTCTGCCAAACCAAGATTTTCAGTTTTCTCACATGTAAAGGATAATTATAATGCTGCCCATAGGGCCGTTGAGAAGAATAAATGAGGTAGCATATGTGAAACATTCAACGTTAGGGTTTTTAACTAAGAGTGATTTTGCCTTCCAAGGAGACATTTGACAATGTGCAGGGACATTTTTGACTGCTATGGTTGTTTCAGGTGGCGAGCTGTTATTGGCATTGAGTGGATGGTGGCAGGTGGTGCTGGCTTCTGAACATCTTACAGTGCAACTTCCACCACTATTATTTAGCCACAAATGTTAGTACTTTTGAGTTTGAGAAACTTTCACTTTAGCATAATGGCTAGCCTGAACAAAGTTCCAAAAATAGTAGTTCTTATCATCAGTGTTGTTGTCATCATCATCATCTTAACCATCTGTTGACACAACATTTTTCAGTTAATTGCCAATTCTGGTTTTCCCTTTAAAATTTATCCATTACTCCTTTTCTTTACCTTGTAGCTGAATTTCTGCCTGTATCTTAGGATTTCTGCTACAACCTTTAAAAAAGTTCTTTCAACTTTCATGTCAGAGTGAGATTTCTTAGCCTGCTCCTCTTTTACTTTCTGCTGTTGAATAGGAGTGTACATTCTAGAATCTGATTACTTGAACTGAAATCAGGCACCACCTCCTTTTTGAATTAAGACCCTAAGCAATTTAAATATGTCATATTCATTATTCGAAAGACTTGGTATAACAAAAAAAAATTATAAAATGTCTCAATTTTTTATATTAATTATATGTTGAGATGTTTTTATATATTGTGTTAAATAAAATGTTATTGAAATTAATTTCACCTAATTGTTTTTATGTATGTTTTACATGTGACTGCTAGAATATGTAAAGTTACACATATGACTTGCATTATTTTTCAATAGGAGTGTGCTGGGCTAAGTTGAGAGGCAAGGCTTCTTCAATGGAGGCACATCTGGCAGTATCAGAGTGTCCCTTAACTGTGTCTGACACACTGATTACCATCATGGCAAGGCAGGAATGGGAGCCTGTCTCTGAACACATTTTATCTGGCTTATTTAGTGACGTTCTAAACTGGTGATATGTGGATGACTTTGAACTCTCATTGGAACTTGGAATTACATGGAAGAAATGCTATTGCTTTGTATAAATCTAGAGTACATCTGGAGACTTCATGTCAGGTTGCTGCCTTTCATTCTAAAATGGAAAGATTGAGCTTCCAGCAGAGTTGCTCTTTTCTGATGCTGTTGTGATTTAGTTCAGTGACGCAGTAAAAATGTGAAGTTCTTGCTCACATGTACAAAATCTCCTTCCACTTAATTGATTGCATGTGGGGCAGTATTGTTTGTTTCTTAGATGTGCCACTATAGTTTAAAGACTTGAGACTGGTTGCAGCTAATTTTCCTGCATAATCCAAAGAATATCACACACACATATATGATTATATATGAATCAAAATATGTATGAAAAAATGTATACATAAAAAAACACTTTTGCAGTATTGGGCATTGGACTCAGGATCTTTTCACTGAACTACTAAATTTTGAACTAGATCTTGATAAGTCACTAAGTTGCTTGGGGTGGGCTGGAACTTGAAATGTTCCTGGCTCAGCTTCCTACAGTGCTAAGATTATAGGCATGTGGCACCACATGAGACTTATGGGGTTATTTTTAATACAGTATGTTCTCCCATTTGTTGCCTTTTTGAGGGTCCACTTTGTGAAGTGATTATTTTTGTTTAAAGATAAAAATAACTGTTTTGCATAAATTGCTTTGCAGGTGTAAAGCTCAATTTTTACTTCAAAGTTTCTATATAGTGCTTAAAAATTCAGTTTTCAGATTGACATATTGACAAGTGATGTGATAACCTGTTGTAAAGACTTAGAAACTTGGAAACTATGGCAGCAATCTAAATATTATAAAATTATGAAAGTAAACTGCATAGAGCACTCACAGTCTATCTTATGATAGTGTCTAGTATTTCTTTCTCTACATTATAGATGTTGTGAAGACATCTATGTGCAAAAGAAATACAGTAAGTAAGTATATCAAATAAAATTTTAAAAAGTCACACCACTCCATCTAGTGATCATCATTTTTTATATTTTGATGCATTCTATTATGTTTTTTGATGCAGACTCTTTTTTTTTTGTTTTTTTTTGCGGCACTGGGGATTGAACTCACAACCTCGCGCCTGCCACGGCAGGCACTTAAGCTGCTGAGCCAAACTCCCGGCCCTAGTTTTTTTGAGGCAGGGTCGCACTATGTAGCTCAGGCCTGCCTTGCGCTTGCGTTGTAGCCCAAGCCGGCCTCGAACTCACAATGCTTCTCCTACCTCAGCCTCCCAAGTGCTGGGATTAAAGGCGTGCGCCACCACGCCCGGCTTGATGCAGACTTCTTATAAAACTATTTTGATCATTTCTCAAATATATATTGAATTGTTACTGGGTAGAAGGTACTAGACAATGAAGATAAAGTGGTAACTAAAATTGATATTGACCCTCTGTTCTAAATGAGAGGAGCTGGACAGTAAATAGTTCATTTATAGTTCAGCATGTTAAGAAATTTGTGGGGAAAACATGGTATTGTGAGAAGGCTAAAGTATCATTGGACTCAGATGCACACATCTTACATCAGAAAAGTAAATGAGGAAGCCCTAGTTGATCTATTGCCTCCTAAATGATATAGAAACAGCCTGCTGCTTATTTTGACTTCTTTATATATTTCACTTTTTTCCCATTTTGGTTACTAGAATTCCCTTACTCCTAGCCCCACCCCGCCACCGGCCAGTTCCAAAAGAGGAACTGTCTTTCACTTTCATTTTTGTTTTTGCACGAAGAAAATAAGATTTTCTTTTGCATAGTTGGAACCAGCTCAGCCTCATCCACGGGGAGTGATGGTTTCAATCTGCAGTATCAATGTCACCACTAACAAGATTTCTGTGCCTCGTTAGTACATAAATACTTAACATCTTTTTCTTTTACTAGAAACAGAAGTTTGAGAGCTGGTTGGTATTTTATGGACAACTTAGTTTGGTATCTATATTACTTCATCGATTGCTATATATTGGTAACAAATTTTCCCAAAACTTAGAGATTTTAAACAGTGATATTTATCTCACATTTTCTTTTCTTCTTCTTCTTTTTTTTTTTTTTAAAGAGAATAAAACAAAACAGAACAAAACAAATCAGAACAGGGCAATGCAAGCAACACAGGACTTAAAAACAAGACAATGGGACATCAACGGTGGCTACCATAATATCTCTTGTTTTCTTCAAAATAGTTGTCCATACCTTCACACACAATAAAAATCAAACAAAACAAAATAGAATGAAACCAGTCAAAACAAAAAAAAATGAAAACATCATGGAACTTCAAAAGAAGACAATAGGAAATCAACATTGGCTACTATAATGTTTCTTGTTTTCTTCAAAATAGCTGTCTGAGCCGGGCGTGGTGGCGCACGCCTTTAATCCCAGCACTCGGGAGGCTGAGGTAGACGGAGTGTTGTGAGTTCGAGGCCGGCTTGGGCTACAACGCGAGCATAAGGCCGGCCTGAGCTACATAGTGCGACCCTGCCTCGAAAAACCAGGGCCGGGAGTTTGGCTCAGTGCCTTAAGCGCCTACCCTGGCAGGCGCGAGGTTGTGAGTTCAATCCCTGGTGCCGCAAAAAAAAATAAAAATAAAAATAAAAACAAAATAGCTGTCTGTACCTTCACACAAATTGAAATCAAATAATAGAAAACAGTCTAAAACCAATCAAAACAAAAGAATGAAATCATTATAGGACTTCAAAACAAGATAATAGGAAATGAACAATGGCTACTATAATGTCTCATTTTCTTCAAAATAGCCATCCATACCACACACAGTATAATCAAATAAAACAAAGCAGAATAAAACCAATCAAAACAAAAGAACAAAAGCATTGTAGGACTTCAAAACAACATGATAGGAAATCAACAGTGGCTACCATAATGTCTTGTTTTCTTCAAAATAACTTCATACCATCATGCATAATAAAATCAAACAAAACAAAATAAAACCAATTAAAAGAATGAAAGCATTATAGGACTTCAAAACAAGATACTAGAAAACTAACAGTGATTAATATAATACATCCTCTTATGTTCAAAATAGCTGCCCATACCATCAGACACAGTAAAATCTAATGAAACAAGACAGAACAAAACCAGACCTAACAAAATTATGACAATGATACAAGAGTTCTAGACAAGACAATAAGAAATTTACAGTGGTTACCACCTTCCCCTTCTAGGTGTTTCCTCCCCTATCACTTTCATAATCTTTTGTGCTTTTTGGATCCCACTCACTCCTTCTGTTTTTTATGCTAAGGTTCACCTGTATGATTTCAAACCATTTCACCCATACACATGATCTCCAGTTACATCCATTTACCTACAGGAGCCTTGAGATTATCCTACTTTATAACTTGGTAGCTTTCCATTGTATGAAAATGCCCTGTCTTTCTTATCTGTTCTGCAGTTGATGGGCAAGTTACCGTTGCTTTTTTCTGGTCTTCTGTCATATGGAACAATTGTTTTCTCTCCTTTGATTTTCAGTTTATGAATTTCCTTTCAAGTTAAATGTGTTTCTTGTATACAGTTTATTGATGGATCTTGTTTTTTTATCTACTCTCCCTGTGTTTCTTTTTATTGGTGAATTGAGGCCATCTACATTTATGGTTACAACCAGCATACATTGGTTCCTCTCTGCTATGCTATCCTCCTGCTGTTGGCCCTCCACTTTTCCTCTTCATTCAATTGCCTGTCATGTTTGGGAATCCTCCTCTGCTGCTGTTTCCAGAACCATGATCATCTTTATCTCTCTCTAGAATATCTTTCAGCACTCTCTGTAGGGTTGGTTTGGTGGCCATGAATTCCTTTAGTTGTTCTGCATCATGGAAGTATTTTATTTTTCTGTCAGTTTTGAAAGTTAGTTTTGCAGGGTATGTCAGTCTGGGTTGGAAGTTGTTTTCTGTCCGGATTCGAAACACTTCACTCCAAACTCTTCTTGACTTGATGGTTTGTGTTGAGAAGTCTGTCGTGATTCTGATTGTTTTTCCTCTATAGATGATCTGTTTCTTTTCTCTGACAGCTTTTAATATTCTATTTCTGTGCTGATTTTCTGGAATCTTGATTATTATATGTCTTGGTGTAGATTTACTTTGGTTATGGCTAGTTGGAGTTCTGTATGCCTTGCTTATCTGTATGCCAGATCCTTTTCCCATGTTTGGGAAGTTTTCTGCTATTACTTCTGTAAATAGCCTTTTTATTTTATTTGTGTTGACCCCAGCTTCTTCACTGATACCTATTACTCTTAAATTATTTTTCTTTGCGTCATCTTGTAGCTGTTGAATTGTTATTTCCTGGTTCCTTATTATTTTTAAGGGATCTTTCCTTTCATGATCACTAGCTGTCTTCCTGTCTTCAAGGTCTGAAAGTCTGTCTTCAGTATCTTTCAAGTGGTTTTGCCAGCTTTTGATTGACCTTGTAATTTCCTGTATATCTCTTTGAATCTGTTTCATGCATTATAATTCCTTTTTTTAATCTATGTCTTTTTTAGATAAGCTCAGCAATTCTTTCATTATGTTTGTCATTTCTTCTTTTACCTGAGACATTATTTCTGATCTGATTACTTTTATAGACTCAAGAAGTTGTTTCTTTACTTCAGTTGCTATCCTTTCATTGATTTCAGGTGTGACTTCCATTTTCTTCCATGACTGTGTCTCCCAGACTTGTTTTGTGTGGGCTGGAGGTCTGAGATTGCCTTTTTCTCCTTCGTCTTGACATTCTCCTGGGTTCCTCCCAACAAGCCAGTTGTGGGGTCCAAGGCACTTCCCATGTTGGCTGCCCCTCCGTGGTGTAGGGGAATGCAATAGGCACCTGAGTTTCTCTGACCCCAGGTTCCCAGGGAGGTAGCAGGGTTTGGGGCAGGCTTCTCCAGACCCGTGCAGCTACACTGGGGCTTCCACAATGGCCAGGGGTGCATGGTGGTGGGGCTGCTTTTTCTCTCAGCCTGTGTGTCTACACTGGGACTCCCACGATGTTGGCAGGCACACAGGGGTGTGTTTATCTGATTCTCCTGGTGGGCGATGGCTGCCTGAAGGAAGCAAGGGTCTCCAATGGTGGCCTGCAGGTGCACAGGGCTTACCTGGCTATGTGTCCCTGCTCATGGTGGCTGCCTGCAGATTGCAAGCCTTTGGATCGCGGTGGCTGACAAGTGGAGGCGAATCTGATTGGGTCCCCCTGCCTGCACTGACTGCCCACAGGAAGTTGGTTTTCAATAAGAGTTGTCATTATATTTTTGACAAATATTCTGGTAGACTCGACCAGATCTGCTAATCCCCTGAAGAGGCAAAACCAAATTCCTTGCATCTCCTTAAATGACTTGAGCAGTGACAAAACTTTCTTCATGTTACTTAAGAAAGACCCATGGTTCAATTCATTAAGTGCTTAACATGGCAATGACACAAAATGTTAGAATTATCTGACAAGGATTCTGAAGCAGTCATCAGAAAGGTCTTTGAATGAACAATCACAAACCTATTTGAATCAAATGAAAAAATAGTTTAAGCAAAGAAAAATCAAATGAGAAATTTTGAACTAAAAAATACAACAGCAGAATTAGTGAACTTGAGGATAGAATACAGGGAATTACCCAATATGGACAACAAGGAAACATGGTTGAAGAAAGACGTTTTAGGGATGTATGGATTTATAACAAAAGATCTATCACTGAGTCACTAGAGTCCTCGAAAAAAAGGGAGAGAGGTTAGGTTGAGAAGGTATTTGAAGAAATGCTGGCTGAAAGTTTACTAACTTTGAGAAAAGACAAACCTACACATTCAAGAAACTGAGCAAACCCCAAACAGGATAAACACAAAAATCACACTGAGATACATTGTAATCAAATGTGAAAACTAAAGACAGAGTCATGAAAACAGAAATGATTCACTTTTGGCATCAGTGGAAAAGCGAGGTTAAACTAAGAGAAAAAAGAAATACTGATTATTGGCAAGGATCTTAAATTCTTCATTTGTTGATTCCAACTTAGTCTTCTGCCTTTTAATCAAGCTAACACACAGAGAACATTTATTGTACATTTAAATTGTGCTGGATACAAGGGGAACATTTAACAATTCTATTCTTGTAACTACTCCACAGCAGGTATTGTCCCTCAAAACAAATCAAGCAATTCTAGAACTGGAAAAAAACCTAAAAAACATTTTTTAAAAAAGGAATATAATGTGCTTTCCAATTTGAGATTCCTGAATGGACTTCAGCTCCGTGAATTCTCTGAAATTAATCTGAAGTATACTAGCATACATTGACACTTTTCTAGGAAAAAAGACAGTAGCTCTCAGATTCTCAAAGGAGTTAGTGGCTAGAAGATTTAAGTCATTATACAAGTTTCTGCTATTTTTTAGGCAAAACCATATAATCCATTTTACTCTGGAAATGAAATCATTTTTAGAAGACATTACTTCCATCATAGCCATTAGAAATTCTTGCAGACTATCCCAGAATTCCCTGCTAAGGGGTAAATAGGAAACTGGTAGTTTTCTAATTCTACTTATGGACTTCTGAAATAAATATTCAATAAAGAATGTTTGCTCTAGTTTTAAGGTTTAAAAAAACAGGTGACTAAATGACGATTGTACTATGATTCAAAATGTACTTTAATTTTGGCTTTTCCCATTCCAGTGAAAAAGTTCACTTATAAAGAAGCAGCAGCCTCTCTAAATCAGTACCAATGGGCTTGTATGGGAGATGAAGTGATTTGATTTGTATCATTTCTTTTTTTTCTAAAAAAAGCAAGCAAAAATCAGGCTTTATGAATTACAACATGTAACTGCCAATTTATCTTAGTGTTATTGCTTTCTCTGATCAAAAGACAATCCATTAGTTTCCTTTCTTTACTGAGTGTACCTCACTCCTGATACTCTGTACCATATTGCCCAGGCAAACCAGGTGAGCTCACTCTTGGCGAAACACAGTGCTAACCAGATTTTATTTGCTGCTGCTGGTTTTCTGATAAAAACTGAGGTTCTTAATGGCACCCAGAGAGCAAGAGATTTAACTACTTATTGCCAGTGAAATCATAAATGAATATGATTTACTAAAACTATTGTACACTGGCTCCACCCTTGCAATTCAATGAATCACTGAAGGACCCTTGTTAAACATAGAATACCAGGATTTACCCCACTGCTATTCAACCAGGAGGGGATTTTGGGAATCAAAAGTTTCTCAAGTGCTTATAATGATTTCTGAGTTCTAGTAAGTTGTAGCAGTCTTACTGAACCTGTATGTATCAGTTATCTTAGGCTCTTGAACAAATAGATTCTGATCCAATTATATGAGTAGGTCCTAAAGTCTGCATTTCTAGCAAATCCCCAAGTAAACAATGTTGCTGGTTTGAGAACGCTATAAGTAGCTAAGTTATAGAAAGTGTATGTATGTCTTATTTGTGTGGTTTGCAAATCAGCACAGGCCATTACTCTTTCCTTGTGTATGTCCACTTCTTCAAGCTAGTAAAAGTTAAGATTAAGTCAACCCATCTTTCTCTACTTAGCTTATACAGAAGTTTGTACGCACATGAAAATTATTCAAAATAAACACCATGCATTACCTTACAACGTAATAAGTTTATATTCAATATAGTACCGTATTTGTCACCATGGGGATTTCACTCAATATAAAAGTCTTTTTTTTAACAGTAATTTTTTTCCATTTCAATGTCAATATAAAGGTTTTGTAAGACATTAAATCTTTTCATTTTCTTCATTCTAAATTAGCTATATTGAATATATTTTTTTCTAAATTTTCTCTGGGGGCAGAGATAAAAGTTTCAATGTTTGGCTATTTGGTATACAAGTACAATATTAACTTGCAAACAAAATAAAAATATGAAAACTTGGAGAAAAAGACTCCCCAACATTTCAGGAGGCATGGGCCATTTGGAAAATTCTGGGCAGGATTTCCCTTATTTCTATTTCATGTGCTTTGGGAATTTTGAAAATACGACATACTACTTATCCATTTTAAAGCCATCTTACATTTTTGGCCATCTTACATTTTTGACCTGCTTTTTAAGTATCAAACTGTTGGTTGTATTTTTCAGTGCATTATTTGTTATAATGAAAATATTTTTTCCCACTTAACAAATACTGATTTTTTCCCCCTTCTATGGGAAACAACTAGGAATGTGAATGAAGCACCCTATTCATTGTTTGTTGGTGACTTTAGAGACTAAAGTCAGGTAGGATCTCAACAGTTTGCAGGGTGAAGTCTGACTCAGCAGGTCCTTAAAACTCACATCTGTCCATTTCTCTTTCATGCATACACTCCTAAGCAAGCACAGATGCCTGTATTGCTGAGAACCATACCTAACGAGAGCAATTGCATCTGCAGCTTCTATTGCTTCAACAACAGGAAGAACCAGAAGCAGTGAAATGATGACTAAGAACAACTGTGTTGAAACTGAGGTCATAATGTCGGAATCTTTTTTTTTTATTAATAATAAATAATGATCAGAGTAAAGCAAAACAGAGAGAACCATATTGGGCCTCGAAGACAAGACAGAAGAGAATCCCTCATACTTGCTACATTGCCTTCTGTCACCTTCCAAAGAGATGCTCAGGTTGCCGACCAGAGGCCTGCAAAATCTGCGAAACAATACTCGCAAATAGTTGCTTGATGTTCCTTGGTTGCTATCAATTTAGCCAGACCTCTGAAACAGCAGGTTGGTGGTGGTGGGGTGGGGGGTGTCTGTCCCTGATTCCAAGCCCGCCTGCCGGTGCCCCTCTGGCCCAGTGGGCTGGGCCCCGGAAGGGGCCATTCTTGTTCTCCTCCGGGGTCCCAAGAGGTCAGGCCCCTGGAAGGCAGTTCAGTTCAATGTCTGAATCTTGAGGGCTGAAAGTTCCAAAGTAATTCTATCTGACTTGCAATTCTCCCTTTCTGGATCTCCGGACCTGAGGCTAAGAGATTACACATGACATGGCCTTCTGGGAAGCAGCCATTACAGGAACCTTATCTCACATTTTCTGTAGGTCAGGAATCTGGGGGTGGCTTGGCTCTGTTCTCTGGCTCCAGGTCTTTAATAAGTTGCAAACAAATGTTGGCTAATATTGCAGCTTCATCTGAAGGCTTGACTGTGCAAGAATTTGCTTCCAACCTTGTCCACAAGGATGTTGGCAGGATTCAGTTCCATGAAGCTGTTGGACTGAGGGCCTCAGTTGCTCATGAGCTGTTGACTGGAGTGTATCTTTAGTTCCTTGGTACTTGGGCCACTCTATAGGGCAATTCCCAACAGGGCGCCTGGCTTGTCTTAAGAGTAAGTGTTCAAGAGAGCATGAGAGGGTGAGTACAAGCCAGGCAAAAGTCATAATTTTTAATAACCTGTTAAATTCTGCTCAACAGAAACAAGTCACTAGGTTTAGCCCACACTCCAAGGGAGGGAATTACATAAATGCAATGCATATATAACAGGAGGTGGGATTATTGGGAGCCATTTTAAGAAGCTTCGTTATACAGCATCTTCAGTGGTTCTCTGTCTGCTTGTATTCCTGGAAGATTCAGTACTTCCTCACTGTAAATACCTTTGCATGTATAGTTGTTAGTGGATTCCTGTTAGTAGTCTGTAATACCAGTAAAGGGAGGAACCATGTCTTTGTTGTTCACTGCTGTGTCCCTGAGGCCTAGAATTATGGCACAAATTAATATTCAGCACATATTTTTGAAGGAGTAGATGAGGATACAAATTCAACTGTTTTCCCTTTTGTGCTTGTCAGTGCCACGTTATTCCTTGTGCTGAATCTTCTGAACCCACCCTGTTTGCCCAACCCTAACAAAGGATGTTTGGCTTCTCCCTCTCACCTTTTCCTGACACTTTGGAACCCCTTTTGGGTCCAGATCTCCCGAAAGCAGGTCTGTGTATATAATTTCCCTCAATTCTGACCACCCTTTTCTGCCCGTCTCCTGCACCTTGTCCTGTCCCTTCATTCCAGAAAGAGAAGGATACAGTCTTTCCCATAGGGAAAGATTCTGGGGAGAGATTACTATGTACATTCCACTTGCTATGGACAGAAGTGACATGGTAACCTTGGGACCATCCTGGGTCCCCTTGATGCAAGTATCAAGGAAGAATATATAGGAATGGATGTTTAATCCACTCCCCCAAAAATATAAAATATGAAAGTCAATTTCTGGACACTAAATAAATGTTCAGTTATACTTTGGGAAACTGTAATCCTTCATACACAGTGGAAAATATTGTTGCATTGAAATTAAATGTGTTCATCGTAAATAAAAGATAGAAAATAGGGTCTAGTCAAATGAAAATAGTTGCTTTTTTTTGAATTGATGGTTAGGACCTTTGCTCTGCTAATGTCTCTTACTGGTTATTTTTCATGTTAAACTTTCTAATTTATGTTTATCCTTCTACTTCCTGCTCCACAGACACCTTTTTAGGAAGGCATATAATAAGGAGCCCTGTATTTACCCTGTCTAATCCTCAGTTTCCTCATCTGTAAAATGGAGATAATGATGAAACCCACCTTTAAAACTGAAGGAGAATAAATGAAATGATACACTCAAAACACTTCTTCACATGTGGCCTGGCATACAGTGAACACTTAATGAATATGAAAACAAATACCAGATAACTTCTCTGCATCAGAGGTGACATGCGCAATGTGTGAATTTGACTGAGTATGTGAGTATGAAGAAAACTGAGGGGCAACTTTGCTTTAGATCATAGGACAGCAAACTCAAATCTAAGGGCCAAATTGGTCCTACCTCCTGGTTTTTTTTTTTTTTTTTTTTGATAACCTGTAAGCAAGAATGAATTATACATTTTTAAATGGTTGGAAAAAAATCAAAAGAGTAGCATTTTGGAGTACATAAATTTATATGAAAAACAAACATATCCATAAAATAAAATAAATTACAAACAAATGAATACTTAAAATTCAAAAATTAAAAATAAAGTTTGTACTATAGCCATATTCATTCTGTTTTTTTTTTTTTTTTGGTCTCTGGCTGCTCTGGTGTTACAGTGACAGAAACGAGTAGTTGCAGCAAATACTCTGTGTCTGGCAAAAACTACAATATTGATTCTCTGAATTTTTACAGAATCAATATGCTAGTTCTTTTTTTAGACCAATATGCTTCTGTTTTAAGCATAAAGTTACAATGGGTTAAAATGGTGAGATAGGCAAGTCAAAAACTACTACTTATCTCTTGTTGAGCCTTAAGTATATTTTTGTATTAGAATTTAAGAAGATACATGTGCTACAGTTGAATACACTAAAAGTTTTAAATTTCTTTTTAGTTTATACTATGGTTTATAGATATTTTTGCAGATTTCAGCTTGATTTTCATGTAATTTTATGGGATCATTATGATTAAAATATGGTAGTTAAATTCCCATTAATGTTATATTACAAAATGCTGATGAAATGCTCACTTGGTGTGAAAATAAAACTTATATGAAATTACTCTATTGTTGAATAATTTGGTAGACAAACAACCTGGAAGACAATTGCTGACACAAAATTACTTTTAAAGACACAGTAAGTTGAAACGTAAAGATTTGTATATTGTATTTGTTAAAGCACAAGTGTCTAACTGGAGTTGATTATAAAATTAATGACACAGTATAATTTGGAAGTTGATTTTTATTTACTGAGTAATGGTGAATTTCTTTTTCTGTGTATTTGTTATTCTTTATATGAAGCTATCATGCTTGAATTGTTCATGTATGTGGTCAAATCTGGGTTATTTGTAGCATTGTGAATTAGAGATTGCTAGCTCAGATACGAAGTTTAACAAATTACTGCTATATTCTATCTTTTGTTCTGCTGTGTGACCTTGCTTTAATTTTTTTAGCTTCATTTTCCTCATCTGTACAATGGGTTCATTAATAGAACCTATATCACCAGGCTGTTTTGAAGATTAAGTGACAAAAAATTAAGTAATTTAGCAATTGTGTCTGGGATTGGTGAGACCTCATTGAGTGTTAAATGATGTATTGTTATGATTATAATTAACCTTAGCAATATTTACATGTTGCTAATGTTAATCAGTATAATTTGGGTCTGCTATGATCAGTGGAAACGTGAAAGTATTGTAGATACTACATGTTTAGAACCATAGTACAGCCTACAACTTGTATAGTTCTCAGAATTTGAAAGCATTCTATGACAAATTCTGTGACTGAACTCTTCAGCCCATTTCCCTGAGAGGCACTTTGCTTACCCATCTGATATGTTATGTTCATATGCCTCCCATTTTGGGCTTGTTGAAGCCTCGACAGGCCCATACACATTCTTTTCCATGGCAGAAGCTGTGAAACAGTCAGTTTTCCCATTGGGGGACACAAAAGCAAACACCCACCATTTAAAGGAGAAATTTAATTTGCTTATGGTTTCAGTCCTTGATCTTCTTGCTCCAGGCAGAGACATTCTGGTGGAAGGGCATGGTGGAGTAAAGCTGCTTAGTTGTGGCCACTGGTACGCAGAGCAGGGGAAGAGTGTTACATTGGAAGGGATGAGGGACCAAACATAGACTGTAAGACTTTGCCTCTATGACTCACCCAGACACTCAGAAATGTGCACCATCAATCTCAAAGGAAGATCCCAAAGTCAGTCAAAGCTCCACCCTAACCTCCATAGCTGGTATATAGTACAAGATATCCAAGGGCTAGGGCCTCAGAGGCTCCTTAATATCTTCCCACTGTTCTTAGGCCATGGCATATACAGTAAATTATAATGTCTCTGCTTTAATCTGGGAGGAGCAGATGAGGTTCCCCTTGACTGGAGATACCTGGGTGGGGAGGGTGGTACAGGAATCAGGGACTTCTGTGGAGACTGGTAACTCATTTATGGTTTTACCTTGATATATATCTGGGAAGTTCTGGGACTGAGAAGAGCCCGGATGTAACAGTGGGATAGGCTATCTAAGCATAGTGGATTTGCCTTATGGGAAGGGGTATTTATAGGCACAGGCTTTTGGGAGGTGGGACAGAGAAATGGAAATGTGCTCTCTTACTGAAGAATGGCCCTCTTTGTATGATTGCTGAGATTTCTGTTTTGCATACAGTGCCCTATCGATGTGTGGTGTGGAAAAAAAAATGATTTTTTTTAACCACATAGGACCAGAGGTTATTTATTTAGAGCTTGCTATAATAGTTGAGGCATACCACCACTTGTGTTTGACAGAGATTCTTAGAGACAGATGATGGAGTGAGAAACTATTACAGTGAAAAAAGGAGAGCCTTCAGGTCTATATGCATTGATTCCATGGAGAAGCTGCAGAGCTAACTAAAATTGAAGCATCTCAGGAAATTGGTTTAGAATATTTGGCTCCCTCTAGTTGTTTCTGATTTGGAAGTGAGGACAAATTGTAGGGAAGCTGCAGTCATTATCAAATTCTGACTGTAGAAACTGTTGCTGGTAAGGTTTAATGTCACAGTTCTAATGTCTTGTCTGGTCTGGTTGAGCTCTTTTTATATTGAGCAGTCTCTTGGTCTTTTCTTTTCTGGCTTGTGAGTGGTTGACCTGTTCAGGAAGGTTAGAGATCTAGACTTCTGTCTTTCAGACATTATCCATTTGTTTTCCTAGACAACTGTATTAGAGATCTTCTTGACCTTTTTATTATTATATTACCATATCAGTCATTTGGTAAGAGATTGACTGTGCAGAAGCACTTAAGGCTCTGGGTATAATGCAATGCCCAACCTTGTGACCTCTATGACAAAAAATGATAGCCACTGATAGTCTCTGTAAGTTGCTTCAAAACTAGAAACATGGGTTGCTTAACTGAGGCCACAAGGGGTTGTCAGAATAAACTGTACAAAGCCAAGTAAGTGTTTCCTATGGCAGTGTTTAGTTAGTTCTACCTTTCCCGCAGCAGGTAGTATTAACAATGGCAAACTAGACATGTGACTTGCTGACAAAAAGTAGTTTATAGGACTAGAGTTTCTATGGATGGACATAATTTGGAATATTATCCCTAAAAGACATGAAGTTTTAGCCTGAGATAAACAGAATCAGGTTTCAGGGATGCAAGAAGAGTAGTATCTGATAGGTGCTTGTGAGATAGTTGGACAAAAAAGATCAGAACCAAAGCATCTGATTAATTGGATTATGAATTTGAAAGTCTCCCCTATTAGTATTTAGTCGATTACTCTAGGAGATTTGTTGAATTCAGATGTGGAACTAGGGTCTTGTATTGGATGATCATTTGTCCTTCCAAGGACTCGTAATTTGGGTGGGGCTGAGTCTGGTGTTCATGATTGATTTGTTGTGTAGTGCTGGGGTTGGTGATATGAGTGTTGCACCCACCCAGGGGCAGAGCTGACATTCAGAGTAAGGTGGGAGGAACACAACTCTTCCTCTCTCACTCTCTCTTGCCAGTGCACCTTGTTGTTTGGTGGTCACCATGAATGGCTGCCCTGCCACACCATGCTGCCTTGGAGCCAACTGAGTATGGACCGGAAACCCCCAAGAAACTGTAAGAAATAAACCTTCCCTTCCCTAATTTTGGGTGTCAGGTATTCTGTCTTGGCAATGAGCAAAAAGTAACTAAGACAGGTCTCAACTATAATTAGTTCTGTTTTTTCCGTGGAAACTAGCAATGACATAGGTTGGTTTGTTTAAGGTCATTTGTTCACGTAGGTCTAAGTGGAAATGACATTGACTAAAATTACCTATGGTCTCATTTTATGAGATTATAATTGCCTAGAGGATTTTATCTTGGCTATCCAGTGATAAATGGTTTGATTGGTAGTCAGTAAGGTTGAGAAAATTTACTCCTTTGGGTAATATAATATATGAGTGTTTTCTGACCCAATAATTCTAATGAAAAAAGGAGAAAAGGATCCATGATGGGAGGACAACAATTAAGGGTCCATAGAAAATGAGAAGGATGATTTTAAGGAGACAGATGAAAAATAAATCAGGGATCTTGACCCATATCTTGAGCTCAAACTCTTCCCTATTTGAGAATATTGTCAGTCTGCTTCTGAAAACTAGCTAATTGTAGAGGCTCTCTGTGGATCTTTAATTTGAAGTCTTATTTTAGACTTAGAATCTTCCAGTTCAGTGGATTTCTGCATTGTTCTGTATTGTGAAGCCAGGAATGGACTCCTTGGAGTTTCAGTACTGTATTTGTTGCTAATAATACCTAATAAGGTCTCTTTCAACAAGGTTCAAGAGCAGTTTTTCTCTGGTGTATTTTCTGATTTGTATATATTCTGGTTGAAGATCATGAGAGCCTGTTTAGGAAGATATTGTGGAAAGAGGCCATTACCCTGTTGGTGATAGGGCTGATCCCTTGCAGTATTTTATCATACCTGTAGATAGCTGTCATGATCTAGTATTTGAGAGGAAATCCCTGAACACATGGGTGTTCCAGTTACACATTTAAATGTATCCCTGAGAGAGTGGAATGCTGGACCAGTGGAACTACCTTTGACCAGGTTACAAGAGCCACTGTTAAATTAGCATCTTTAATCCTTAATGTGGTTGAATATTATTTGCAAGTCTATATTGAAAATCTCTTCAAGTTTCACCTTTTCTCTATTTGTATGATTGAATTATGCTCTGACCTACTTTTGTTGGAAATCTGTTGGGTATGGGTTTAGGAGGTTTTGCTTTACTTTTAAGCCTTTTAAAAAACCCTCATGTTTATTGTGCAGAGATCTTCTACATCCTTTCTGAAACAGTCCAGTTAGCTTTTGCTATTTAAGATTTATGCCAACTAATATGTGTATAAATTGATAAAGTCTGGCAACTCTAGGTCGTATGCATGCAAAAAAACTTAAATTCTGCTATTAACAGTTGCTAGTCTTGTCTGATTTAGGGACAGCTATTATATTCAGGTCCAAAGTTTAAATTGTACAGTTGTCTGAATACCTGATTTATGGATGGGGTAGATCATTTGATGCTAACTGGCACCTTGGAATCTTAGAAAAGTTGTTGGGAAAAAGTAGGGGGTTGGGACAAGGAAAAAGGGGATTGGCGAGGATTAAAAAGGAGAAAAATCAGAAGGATAAAGTGGAAGACAGAGAACTGGATATAAGGAGGCAACTGGAGGTGGAAGATTTACTATGGAAATAAGTAGTTTGTGTTACTTAAAAGTGCCAAATTGTTCATTAGTTTAAACCAAGTAATCTTTTAATGAAGCAATTTTTATATCAGAATTTTATTTGAAGGCAACAAACTTTCGTTTAAGTCATGTGTTCTGTAGAGTGCCCATGGAAGATGGCCCTGGTGAAATTAGGCCAGATAGGCACAAGAATTAGGCTTGTAATAAGACTACATATAAGCAGCAGGAGGTTTCTTTGGAGGAGGAGAGAATGAGTGTTAGGTGACCTCATGAGTGCTGGCAGCAGTTTGCTGAAAGTGATGCTTATACATTTAATTTCTTAGACCTCTGAGCCCTTGGTTGGCAGTTTTCAAATGCATATCTTGACAATCTGGAGCTTCAGGCAGGAAAACCAGAATTGTCTTTGGATTAAAGCCAGTATCTCAGAACAACAACAACAGTAGCAGCAGCAGCAAAATAGCGATCGAAGGAGAGCCTTACTCATTTTTTGATGACCCACAGGCAAGTTTGACCACCTGGACATTAATCTGGTAAGAACTGCAAAATCCTGTGTGACTGGCTCAAATAACAGATTTTTGTGATTCTCATTACAAAAAATAATACTTGGCTATATCCCAGCCCAAAACAGGACAAAAAAAAAAAAAAAAAAAAAAAAAAAAAAAAAAAAAAAAAAAAAAAAAAAAAAAAAAAAAAAAAAAAAAAAAAAAAAAAAAAAAAAAAAAAAAAAGGAATGAAAACAAATGTCCTCATTGTTTCAAACAAATAGGAGTCAATAACAAAGACCAGGGTCTATCAAGTGGAGAATAAACAGTCAAGGAAATCAAGGCAAAATAAAAGTGGAATTCAGGTGCAGTTCTGAGTTAACCATGTCACTCTAGACTTGAAAATTTGTGAACAGCAAGGCACGGGGCCTCTTTGGGTACTATACATGTTTAAGACTAAAGTCTATGGCAGTAGATAATGCCAAATATATTGGAGGGGGTGGCTCCAGGTTAACTGTAAATTTCAAAAGACCGAAAAAAGGAGAAAAAGCAGATCCTATTTACTCAGAGCTTGCCCTAGCAAGAGAGACTGGCCCCATCCCTAGAGTCTGGTAGAAACTCAAGCAGTGGGGTGGGAAAGCTTATAGCCAATAGCAAAAAGGCTTCAGGTGCATGTTCTTTGGAGTTCACTAGCACAAGGAAGCTGGAGGCAGACGCCTTAGAAATGAAGCATCTTATGTGATTGGCTTGGGGAGAATATCGGGTTGAAGCAGGAATAAAACAAGGAAGCAGGCCATCAATGGCCAGTCCTGACTGTTGTGACATTTTGCTGTAGAGGTTATGGTTCAGCTTCCCAGTTTGGTTGCTGCAGAGGTTGTGAATCAGAGATGTCCCTTTTAATATATGAACTATAACCTCATTCCTTGCAGGGTTGAGGGTGTGGAGGGTTCTGTCTACTATGGATTAAGCCTACATGGCCAACTACTAGTCTTCACGTTCAGAGTTTATACCCTACCAAGGGATCAGCAACCATTTTTTTTTTTTTAAACAGGGCCAGGTAATCTGGCCTTGTAGGCCAGACAGACTTGGTTGTAACCTCATGAAAGCAAATGCAGGTTATACATTAATGAGTAGAATTGGCTGTGTCCTAATAAACTTTATTAACAACACTGAAATTTGAATTTTTAAATAAATTTTAGGTATTACAAACTCTTATTCTGATTTTTTTCAACCATTTAAAGATATAAAAACTATTCTTGACTTACAGGCTATACAAAAATGGCTGTTAAGCCAGACTTGGTCCTTGGGCTATAGTTTGCCAATCCCTGCTTTAGGAGAGGGCAGATGCTAAATTCTCACATGAATATAATATGGCAACAGCAACAATAAAAATAATAGCAGCCAATAGTTGACTAAACAGTTCAAAGTACTAAATATCAAGCATCATTTAAAGCACTTCATGTGATATCTTTCCTTCGCTTTCTTTATAACTTTATGAAGTAGAAACTGTTATTATTTTCACTGCTCTAATGAGGATGCAGGCCCCAGGTGGTGCTTGGTAAGTTGGGGAATCCCTACAGTTTTCCTCCAGCATCACTGACTGTATTAGTGAGCTCCTTTGGTCAAGACATAGCATCATAAGTGTGCATGTTAAGGTAGGGGGCCTCCATTAATCAAGAAGAGAAAAGGAAGCACCCTTACCACCATGTGGCCTGACCCCCAACAGGAGAGGACCAATGCTTACATCTTATTTTTACCTTGTTTGAAGTTTTAAGTGTTTAAAAATGGCAATTTCACTTTTTCTGCTTACAAAGGCAACATGACGCATGCTCATTATGAAAAATTGGGAAAATGTTGAAAAGCCCAGTAAAGAGAACAAGATCCCATTTGTTGTCAAGTAGAGTTAATCTCTGTTAGCTAGGAGCCATATGTTCTCTGTCTTTTTCTCACATTAGTGTTTTATGTACATATTGTACATATTTTTAGCAGCTTTATTGAGATACGATTTACATACAATAAAATTCAGCCATTTAAAGTGGATCATTTGATACTGAGAATATAGCTCAGTGGTACAGCACTTGTCTAGCATGCACGGGGCCCTGGGTTTGAACCCTAGCATTGCAAAATAAAAATGAAGTGCATGACTCTTGCCACTATTTTCTAAACTTCATTACCGTAAGCAGAAACTGTATAACAAGTTAGCAGTGAACCCCATTCGTCTTCCCATGGTGCCTCGTAGCTGACAGTCTACTTTGTCTTTACGGATTTGTGAGTTTCAGTATTTCATATAAATTGAATTGTACAATATTTGTTTTTCATGTTTGGATTATTCACTTAGTGTAAGATTTGCATACTGTTTTGTAGCCCACTTTTACATTTAGTAGCATTTTGAGAGAATGTTTCTGGTTAGGTAGAGGCTAGAGAGTAGAAGTGGGCTGAGGTTGGATTGTATTGTGTAGACAATAAAGGAAAAGTAGAAAAATTTCCCTCCTTCCCATTATCCTTTTTCCTTCTTCCCTTCTTTTCTTCCTTCCCTTGCCTTCAGTTGGAGAATATCATAATGGAATTTTGGTTTCAAAAAGAGAACTGGCATAGGTATGGAAGAGATGTGGGACAGAGGATTTTGGAAGCCCTGGTCTTCAAAAATGAATACACATCACATCCCTCTTCAGTGTTGGTTAAAGTGCAGATTCCCTGGCCCCATCCCAGAGGTCCTTCTCGAGTAGACCTTAGACCAGGGTCAGGGTTTGTGTAGTTTAAACCGGTGTCATGGCTGATTCTTATGCAGCTGGGTTCCAGATTTTAGTTTGGGAAATACTAGACTTAATTTACAGTTTTTTCCAGTTTGATTTTTAAAATAGCATTGATAAGTAAAATACTTCTCCATTTAAAATGAAGCAAAAGTCACACTGTAGTTGTGCCTTTATTCAATACAAAATTGGTACATGGGGACTTATTTTTGGTCACTGAAAGAAACACATGGTATTCCTCTGTGACTGCCTCATGACCTTTGGGCTCACTGTAAATTGTCTTTCTCACTAATGTAGTCATATGTACCTTACTTGCACAGGTTGGATTTCAGCCCACTTCGGGTAAAATGTATTTTACCTTTTCCTCTTGTGTCCTGCAATACTTGGTGCCAGAGTTGATGGTCATGAGTACCTGATTAATTATTTGAAGAAGACATGGGCTACATTCTGAGATTGAAATAATATATGTTTATTTTTTATGGTGTGAATGGCTTGTTGAAATAGAAATTCAGCAAATGTATTTTTGTTGTTAAATTATGGTCATTTTGATTCATCAGCAGCTTATTCCTAAGGTTTGATTGTATGTTTAGTCTATCTCATTATACTCTTCTCTATTTTGTGCCATTTGTATTCTTTCATGCATTGCCATCCACAGATCCAGTATTTTTTCCCTATTTTACATTTTTTAAAAAATCATAAAAAAAAAGATGTTCATTATATTTCCAGATAGCATGTCTCCTGTTTGTTTCTGCAGGTGGCTGTCCTAGGAATCACTTGCAGGCATCCTGTCATCTCTCAAGAAGGAAAACAGCCTACAAGGAACTAACACCCTTAATTAGGTGAATCTACCAATTGCTGGGCAGACTTTTGAGGTCTCTTGAAAGATCACACTCAGAAATCCAAAAAAGCATGCACATTAAGAAAAGAGGAACCTCAGTCCATGTGCTGGACAGGAGTCTCAGAGCAAGGTCTCTTTCTGCTCCAAGGAGACAAACATCGTCATGGGAAGAGCCCACCATTACCTGCATGCCTATTCAATTGTCCCTTTCAGATAGGCTTGTATATAAGTATTTCTGCATTTTCATAAAAGAAAAAAAAGAATTTGACAGTGTGGGTGTCCACAAAGAGGAGCAGACTCTGGAAGAGGAACTGATAAAGGCCTACCACCAAAATCTGTAATATAGACTATTCTGAACCAGAGTGCAACTAGTTTATTTCTCACTTCTCTTTCATTCCCCTAGAGGGGTTTAAGTTAACCCTGCTGGGGGAAGGGCCTCATTTATCTGAGGACTAAGGACCTCAACCCTGGGGAAAACAGTGTCTGAGAATAGAAGGTATGAATTTCACCATGTTCCACTCTCTTTCCTACCAAAATGTACTCTATGAAAATGAGGAAATTGACCTTATTTTGTCCCTTTTTATAATTTGTACAATAGAAAGCTGGGCATAACAGTCTTTAAGGAGCCTTGAAATTCTAACATTTAAAAATATTTATTTCTTGGTAGGTTGGCCCATCCTTTCTTCCCCTTCCTTTCTGTTCCATATTCTTACCCATCCTTTCTGTGGCTTTGGTCATCCACTGTCTTTCTTTACCTTTACTAAGAGAATAGTAGTGGATCTCTGTCTTGTCTTATTGGGAACTTGAATGAATCCATTAGACAGATTGTCTGGGCTTTAAAGCTCTGCCTACATCAGTGGGAAGGCATGATTTTCCTTTCTGTACAAGCAGTGTGTGTAGTTGAAGCAGGGATTTTGTGAGTACCTCTGATTGCTAAGTGAGTCATGACTCGCAGGCAGTATTATAGGAGCAATATTGAGAATAACAAGGAAATTGCACACTGTTGAGAATAACAAGTCTTAATGCCTCCTGGGTTGCACCCTGACCCCCAGTCTTCATTTATGTATAAATTAAGATTCATTTCTTAAGGGAAATGTATCTTATAGGCATGACCCCACCTCTACAGTTACGTACCCCATCTCTACCTCTGTGCTTACTGATGGTGCCGCTCACCTGTTGATGTCCTTGAAAGTATTTCATGATCCAGTGGCCTCATATCTAAAACAGGCTCACCGAATTTGTTTTTGGTTGCATGTACTTTCTTTTTTTTTTACATTGATTTTATTGGTACACTTTAGATATATGTCATGATCGCATTCACTATATGAAATTTGTACCTGTACATAATATATCTTGATTCTTCTGTCCCTTCCCTTCTCTTCAACGCCTCTTCCCTTCCTTATTTACAAACCTTTTTTCTTATTTCCCCGTCTTTTTCTCTGTTTTCTTTTCCTTTGTTTCCATCCTGCCTGTACCTTCTTGTTCCCTTTCTCACTGCAACATTTTCTTCCTATTTCAGAATATCTATTATGCATTTTGGTCCTTATTTACACTTTCAGTTTCTCACACTAAAGAAACAGTTTGATATTTAAACATGTATGTCTGATTTATTTCACTTAACTGTTGTGGTCAAGTTGCATCCATTTACCTAAAAATGTCTGAAGTTTATCCTTCTTTATGGCTAAGTAGTACTCCATTGTATAAGAAACACATCATCTTTATTCATTCATCAGTTGATTGGTGTTTTGACTGTTGCCAAGATTTATCTATTGCAAGTTGTGCCACTATAAACACGAGTATGTGTATTTTGCTGTGGTATGATGCTTTTAATCCTTTTGGGAAGCTACCAATAAGGAGACTAGCTGGGTCATATGGGGCCTTTAGTCCTAGTTTTTTGAGGAATATCCATACTAATTTCCACAGTGGTTGCACTCATCTACATTCCTTTCAACAGTGGAGAGGGATTCTTTTGTCCCCATAGCCCCATCAGCATTTGTTATTGGTTGAGTTCTTGATAGTAGCCATTCTTTCTGAAGTGATGTGGAATTTCATTGTTGTTTTAATTTGCATCTCTTAAATGACTAGTGATGTTGTACATTTTTTCATATATTTATTTGGTGTCTGTACTTCATCTGAGAAGTATAGTTTCATTTTAGATGATCATTTCTGGACTGGGTCTTTAAATTCGGGGGATCTGATTTTTCAATATTCTTTGTATATTTGAGATAATAGTCCTTTATTTGAGGAACACATAGTAAAAATTTTTTTTCACACTGTGGATTGTCTTTTCACTCTGTTGGTAGTTTTTCTTGCTGTGCAAAAGATTGTTAATAAGATGAGATTCTAGTTCATTGTGATATTTCCTGGGTATTTGGGAATTTGTTCATAAAGTCTTTGCGTATATCTATGTCTTCAATAGTCCTATCTATCCTGTCTTCTAGCACATTTAGTGTTTCTGTTTTGATATTTAGATCTTTGATTTATTTCAATTTAAGCTTAGTGCATGCTGAGAGACATGGATCTATTTTAATCTTCATCACCTGGAAAGCTAGTTTTCCAGTTCTACCTATTAAAGAGGCTTTCTTCCAATGAACGTGTTTGGTTCCTTTTTCAAAGATAAGTTGTCATATATTTGGAATTGTTTCTGCATCATCTTATCTATTCCATTGATCTTCAGGTCTGTGTTTTTTTTTTTCCAGTACTGTACAGTTTTTGTCATGGTAGCTTTGTAGTATAATTCAAGTTTGGGATTGTGATGCTACCTACTTTGCCTTTGTTGCTCAGAATTGGATTTACTATTGTGTGTGTCTTCTGATTTCAGATGAATTTTAGGATCATTTTATGTAGTTCTGTTAGGTGTGCTATTGATATTTTAATTGGGATTGCATTAAATCCATGTAACAATTTTGGAAGTATGACCCTTTTCACTATATTGGTTCTTCCTACCCAAATGTGAGGGATATCTTTCTATTTTCTGATATTCTCTTTCATCTCCTTTTTTTCAGAGTACTAATGTACTTAATTTTTTTGATGCTATTGTGAAAGATATGGTTTCCCTAATTTCCTCTCAGTGAGTTTATTTGCATACAGGAATGCTATTGATATTTGAGTTTTAACTTTGTATCCAACTACATGAATGAATTGGTTTATTAAATCTAGAAGTTTTTTTTTTTTTTTTTTTTTTTTTTTTTTTTTTTTTTTTTTTTTTTTTTTTTTTTTTTTTTTTTTTTTTTTTTTTTTTTTTTTTTTTTTTTTTTTTTTTTTTTTTTTTTTTTTTTTTTTTTTTTTTTTTTTTTTTTTTTTTTTTTTTTTTTTTTTTTTTTTTTTTTTTTTTTTTTTTTTTTTTTTTTTTTTTTT
>RJWM01002003.1:7288-70693 GCA_004363535.1 Dasyprocta punctata | reverse complement strand
GTGCTTGGAGTCTTTCTTTTGTATAATTGCTGTGGCTGATGTCTTCAGAACTGTATTGAATAGAAGTGGTGATAATGGGCATTCTTGTCTTGGCCCTGATTTTAGAGTGAGAGCTTTCAGTTTGTGACCATTTAGTAAGATACTGGCTCTTGGCTTGTAGATGGTTTTTATCAGATTGAGATAAAAACCAATTTCTTCTCTGATTTTGGTGTCAGGGTAATGCTTGCTTCTAGGAATGTTTTTGTAAGTATTGCCTCCTTTTCAATTTCATTAAAGAGTTTGAGGAATAGTGACATTTTCTCTAAATTTCTTGTAGAATTCATCAGTACCTGGGCTTTTCTTTGTTGGTAACTTTTAATTTGCTTCTTCAATTTAATTGGCTGATACTGGATTATTACTAATTGTACTACTTTGGCCAAGATAACAGTTCTAAACAGTTGTTCTTCCTTGTGTGCCAATACAGAGATTGTGTGAGGGTCATAAACAATAATATAGTACACTACCAAAGAACCTATGGCTAGGCCAAATACACAGCAAATTCTCATGCCTAATAAATTGAAAACATAGATTTTGTAACAGATTCAAAACCCAAAACCAGCTACACCTAGAAGACATCTGTAAAAACATAGTCATTTCTTAAGGCGTTTTCAATACTAGTAGTAAAGCTACCTACCATAAGCAGTTTAAAAGCATCAGTGTGGTAAATAATTTTTTGAAAAACAAAATGAAAACCCAAGATACAACCCCAGATCTCCAGCTCGTGCAAGGCAAACCCAGGGGCAGTAAAGTGGAATAAATCAAAAGTCACCCATGTGTACTCTCTGAAAAGGTAATACAAATAACAAAGCAGATGAATGAGGTTCTAGAAAGAAAACGAATCAGAAATAATTTCTCAGATAACTATAGAGATGATGACCGTAATGAAGGAGCTTAGGAAAGTGATAGAAACCAGGAATGCTCAACATAGAAAATTAGTGGATTCCATGATACAGAATCAAACAGATATTCAGGGGATTAAAAATTCTCTTGAAAGTATATGCAGTAGAATGGACCAATGTGAGGACAGAATATTCAAACCTAGAAGACAGGTTTGCAGTTAACAATTATGAAAAGCAAGACTTCTTAAAAACAGCAAGGAGCCACAAAAATTAATTCAACAGCTGCTAGGTGATGCAAAAAAGGGTAACATAAGATGGATCAGAATCAATGAAAAAGCAGGAGACAGTACAAACAACATTGTTCAGAGAAGTAGTAATAGAAAATGTGCCAAACATGAAAGTAGAATTTTGACATACAGGTAACTGATGCATATAGAACTTCAATTAGCCATGATAAAAAAAAACATCTACACCAAGCAATATGATAGTGAAGATTCCAGAAATGGACCACAAGAACAAAATATAAAAAGTTATTAGAGAAAAGAAACAAGTCACCTATAAAGGAAAGCCCATCAGATTCATGGTAGACTTCTCAACACAAAGCCTTAAGTCAAGAAGAGATTCTAATGAAGTATTTTAAGCCCTAAAGAGAACCTCTAATGCAGGTTGATGTATCTTACAAAAATTTCTTTCAAAACTGATGGAGAAATGAGAGATTTCCATGATGAGTACCTGAAGAAATTCATGGCCACCAAACCAACACTCCAAAATGTTCTGAGGTATGAGGATAGCCAAGTGGTGTAAGGCACTAGACTCAAGCTCTGCTTCCCAATTTTCTGTAGGGTTTTATTATGAATGGGTATTGGACTTTGCCAAATGCTTTTTCCTTGTCTATTGAGATGATCATGATTTTTGTCCTTGGTTTGGTTAATATGGTGTATTAGATTTATTGATTTGCATATGCTGAATGATTCCTGCATCTCTGGGGTGTAGCCTACTTTGTCATGATGTATAATCTTCTTGAAGATTTGCTGTATTCTACTTGGCAGTATTGATGCATGTTGGTTGTGAAGATTAAAGACAAAATTGATGAGTTAATGGGGCATCCACATACAGAGCCTCAGCTCACGGTGCTTGTTATGTGAATGATCAGATGGTGCTGCTCTTTGACTGTGTTTCCTGAAATCCTATTCTCTTTGGTCTTTCTTTTTCATTTTTACTTTTTTCCTGGTGTCATTTTGAAGCTATATATTCTTGGCATGAGTAAGCAAGTTCATTGTGGGAGGGTGTCAAGAAGTAGAGAAAGGAGAAAGGAAATTGAAAAACTGCCTTCATTTGGACAACAATGATCCAATTTTAGCTCGACAGTTGTTCTGTGATAGACTCCCCAGTCTGGCTGGATATATGAGGCATAGTGATGCTGTGGTGGAGTTTTTAGCAAATATGCCAACTTTTGCACATGTGGACATCTTTGCAGATTCATGTGCATGTTGAAATAAATTTCTACCAACTGAGTTAGCTGCCTTTCAAAGTGTTACCTTAGATCATCCACTGTTCTCAGAAATTTTATTGCTGGACGTTGTTTTTTAACTATTCTTTCAGAACTGCATTTCTTTAGAGTCTCTTCAGTAATAACAAGCCAACATTAATAGTAATACCAGTAACCTACAGGTATTGAATCCTTACAAGGAGTGAGGTATATTAAATGCTTTGCTTGGATTATCTCATTTCATGTTGACTACATATTCATGGGAAAAAGCACCATCATTCCATACTATAGATGACTATACCTGTGAAGAGGCTAGTGGCTTGACTATACTCATAGTGACTGAGTTGCAGAGTTTAGGTATCAACCAAGGAGTCTGACTTTATGTCTTACAGTCTAAGATACCTGCCTGACTTGGTATTTAACTGTACATTTTTGCATGTAATTCCCCTTTAGAATCCAAGGTACACGTGGTGAATTAGGTGATAGTTATAGTATGTCTATCTCGCTTAGATAGTATATAGGTTCAGTTGAAATATGCTTTTTTTTTTCCCATGTACTGTTTCATATACTTGAGTGTAGTTTTAAAAAATATCCTGGTCCAGGCATGGTGGCACACGCCTTTAATCCCAGCACTCAAGAGGTTGAGGCAGGAGGAGCATTGTGAGTTTGAGACCAGCCTGGGCTACAAAGTGAGTTCAAGGCCAGCCTGAACTGTGTAGTGAGACCCTGTCTGAAAAAAAAAAAAATAGGGCCAGGGATTTAGCTCAGTGGCCTAGGCACCTGTCGGGCAAGCACGAGGTTGTGAGTTTGATCCCTGGTACCTAAATAAATAATCCTGGAAAATCACCACTTTAGATAATTCAAATATAATCATATGATAATATGTCTTTCACCTTATGCTAATGACTATTCAGAAGTTTAAAAGAATGTGCTTGAAAAGTAAAAAAGACACTATCACAGTTATTCCATTTCAAGTGGTTTGAACATTATGTATGAGGGAAGAGTTGGATGAAGACTAGTGTTTGGATCAGTTGCTTTAGAAATGTTTCTTCATAATCAGACTCTTGTGCCATAGGCATTTCTGTTTTCATGTTCTGGATAAGGAACTGGAAGATTAGTGAGGTTTAGGTTCACTCTAGTGGTAAACTAATTTCTGGCTCTAAAACTCATGTATGTTCCCTCAAAGAATACATCAACTCACAGGAGTACAAGGATTTATTTCACTGGTCTTAAAACCCATCTATATTCCTCCTTTCTCTGCTCAACCAGCATGAGAATCCATTTATTTGCAAAATCAGGGGAGAAGTCTTACAGAGAAGGAAACTTTATGTGGATAGTGTGGTTTGATATGGCATATTGATCCTTGAAAATAGAAACAGTTACTCCGGGACCAGTCATCTTGAATGGAAGGGGCTCTGGGAGTAGGTTTCCTTAATGCTTGCGACATTTATTTGGAATAAAAAAAAAAAAGACATAATGTGATGTGATGTCATTTACGTTTCAGAACACTCCACCAAATATAATGACTCATTAAAGTTTAGCAGTAGAATATTAAATAAGGTTTCTAGCCACGTGTGGTGACACACACCTGTAATCCCAGCACTCAGAAGGCTGAAGCAGGAGGAATGTTGTGAGTCTGAGGCAAACCTGGGCTAGAAAGTCAGTTCAAGGCTAGCCTGAAGTCCATAGTGAAACCCTGTCTCAAAAAGACAACAAAACAAAACACAAGAAAATAAAACAATGCCCCCTACGAAAACAAAATCCAAATAAATCAGTTCTTCTAAAATGTCCCTTTTCTTAGCTGACATATATTTTGTGCCTGTTTAAAGTGGCGGGAGCCTTCATCAGCAGGCTAAAGGCTGCAGTGGCCTCATAGATGCTTTCTGTTCACATATATGGGTAGTAGCACAGTCTGGAGTCCAAGACTGTATTGTGGTTTCTCATATAGAAGAGAGGCTGGTTCTAACTCAAGCACCTTGGGCAGGTGCAGGCTGTGGGGATGAAGTCTTAGGGAAACAGAGAGAGCCTGGCTTCTAACAAGCTGTCAGTAGGAGTTGCTTTTACAGTGGATAAGTCTGCAGCTGTGTACACTGACATGGGGGAAGCACTGCCAAGGGCCTTACAGTACATTGACTTTATTTTGGGGTAAGCACTGCCAAGGGCCTTACAACACATTGACTTTATTTTGGGGGAAGGTTTTGTGTAGAAACACGGGTTTTTCATTTTAAAATATACTGTCTTACTTGGTTGCTGTAGTACTGTGATGGTAGACATGTGAGAAGTTGCAACAGAGAACACAAGACCTGCAAAAAATGTTTACTCTCTGCCCATTTACAGAGGAGTTTGCTGACCCTGAGTTAGTGTTCAAACTACTCTCAAAATTTGAGTTGTAGCTCTATTGTAGTTTCTTAGCTGCATGATCTGGGCAAATACCTTTCTTTCTCACTCTCAGTTTTTCTCATCAATAAAATGAAGGTAATGACATTTACCTTGCATAGAAAAATTTAATCAGGTAAACTGTATAAAATGTTGGGCATAGTTCATGAGACATCATAAAAGCCCAGTGAACCACTAACCTGATATCCAGTATTCTGAGAATAATATGAGCCCATGTTGGCTAGTTGGTTGTAGCTGGTTTCTTGGAGGAGGTAGAGCTTAACTTAGGTCCCAGCTCAGAAGTCAGGTGTGAGTGAATAAACGATGGCTATAGACAAATGTCAACTATATGCCAATTCAGATTTTGAACCAAGTCTTACCCAGTAGCTGAGTCCACTTGCAAGAGCTTACTGATACCTGTAGAACCAAGCTGATGGTCAGATAAATTTTAATCCAGGGCACTTTACACCAGGCCCTGACACATGCCTATATTACTCTTTTGTGATGCTGTTTGGCATGTGCTAAGGGAGAATATTCACATTATCCTAGAACAATTATATTTGAAGTTAGATCTATACTTTCAAAAAAAATAACTTTTAGTGAATTCTAAATGTGACTATTAGTTGATTCTTGGGTTCCCCACTGCTTTGAATCTCTCATGTCCCCATTAAAATAATCTGTGGCTGATTGTTCAAAGAAGCCATTGTTTTTCTGGTTTTTTTTTTTTTTTTTTTTTTTTTTTTTTTTTTTTTTTTTTTTTTTTTTTTTTTTTTTTTTTTTTTTTTTTTTTTTTTTTTTTTTTTTTTTTTTTTTTTTTTTTTTTTTTTTTTTTTTTTTTTTTTTTTTACAAGCAGCTTGGATTAGATTCTTTGAGAGGCAAGAAACAGCAGGAATTCATGGTCTTGGTTGGATTGTGAGGCTGTCTGATTCACTGGGCTTCTGTGTATAGTCTCCTTAATTAGGTATAATCAAGATGCTCCTGAGGAATTTCAGAGACCATGTGGTCCTGTCCAGCTGATTCATCAGTCCCTCTGGAAAGTACAGTGCTAGAGCAGACAGAACAGTTTCAGAGCCTTTTCCGCAGTGTGGGTAAGGCCTCAAAGGTTTTAAATTATTTTGGGAATTGTTGTTTTTTGTTTGTCTGAGAGGGAAAGAGATACCAGACTGAGATTGGGTCATAGAGGCATGGAAATTTACAACACAGCATTTCCCTACTTGGTACAATTCATTTGGCTCGTTGTCTGGAATATGGGTTTAAATTTCTGTACGTTGAAAAATGTAATGATAATAGTTCCTACTCCATTCTAGAATTGTATTATGTTCTCACCTTAATATACACACATCTCCTACATGTGCTAACAATAGATGGGGGCTTTTTCATCAGTCTGGAAAAATACCTGATGCGGGGCTGGGAATTTAGCTCAGCGGCACAAGAGCCTGCCTGAGTTTGATTCCCAGTACTAAAAAAACCCAAAAAACAAAAAATAAAACCTGATGAGTTTAAGAACTGTGGTCTCTTTCGTCACAATGATTTGTGATTTTTTTTCTGTTTGGTTTGTTGAGACAGGGTCTTACTATATAATTCAGACTGGCCTTGATTCATGGTGTAGTCCTGGCTGGCCTCAAGCTTGTGACAATCCTCCTGCCTCAGGCTCCTGAGTGCTGGGATTACAGGCATGCACCACTACACCTGGTTATGATTTGTGATTTAAAAGGAAGGATCACTTCTGGATGCTTGTCCACTTGCATGTCCTTGGCTTTCATACATCTGAGCATGATTAATTAACATCAGGAAGAAAACACCTTCCAGCCCTTGGTATTCAATTGTATGTCTATATTTCTTGCAAATTTGCTTATTGTTTCATTTTTCTGATTTTTTTAAAAGCAGAAATTTATTTCCTAATTCAAATATATAGGCACTGACAACCACTAGCTAGAGTGTATTACTCTAGAGTTAAACTAGCCTTCAGTAAATTCAGAGTTGAAGCTTCTACTACGGAGGAAAGGTGTTAATTATTGAGGTAATAGCTTTTCTAGAAGTAAAACCTACTAAAGCTATAAATAAATTTAAATGTTTGGAGTTTAGGTGTAGGTTGGAAAAGTGGGGTAACAAAGAACTCATGAGATCCCTACTTTAATAGTATGGAGATTTATCTTGGAGAGTTAGGACTAATACATGTGAAACAATTAGAGATTTATAGTTGTGTACATCAGGGTTTCTCAAGCTCAACACTATTGACACTTTGGACCAAATAGCCCCTTGTTGTAGGGGGCACTCAAAGAGGTTTAGCAGCATCTTTTGCCTCCACCTTCTAGATATTGCCCTCAATTTATGACAAATAAAAATGTCTACAGACATTGTCATGTCTCCAAGGGGACAAAATCACCCTTGGTGGAGATACTGCTACTGTAGATTATAACCCATATAGCAAAAGAATGTTGCAAGGGCTGCTGGTACCCAGGTGAGGAGCTATCTGGGGAGAGCTGTGAGACTGCACATGATTGCCAGGCCTCATGTGTGAAGAGAATACAGATCTATCTGCACATGTATGCACTGCTTTCTCAAATGTTTAGATACTAGCATGATGAAAAAGTTACAAATGTTTGACACTGTTTCTGGATTTAACGTTGCTTTTGACTGTTTTGTAGTTTTTCACTTAGAAGATCCTAAAAATGTAGCTGGAAATGTCTAAGTGCCTAATCTGTTGTTTCATTTTTTTTTTTTAAACAGAGATTTATTTCCTAATTCAAATATATAGGCTTTGCGCATGGACTCTGGGATCATGGCTACGTGATATATATGTTGAATAAGTGTTTCAGATTTTCTGTGCCTCAATCTTCTCATCTGAAAAATAAAAATAATATTTGCATTTGACTTAGTATCATTGAAGCAATTAAATGAAATATTGCATGTGTTTTTCAGTGTAGTGGGTCATGTATAGAAAGTAATACATGATAGTTATTATGGCTTCTTTTGGAAGAACAAATTATCTAGGATGCAGCCATTCTAGAACATGATGCTCTGGGGTTCTCTTATCAAAACAAATTCTTTCACCTTTGCAACCTTGAGGCTGCAAAGACTAAAGTCCTGCTGTTTTTTCTGATGTCTTTAGCTAAGCTTTTCCATTGTCCTGTTCCTTCTCAGCAACCAAGTATTCCTCCTCTCCATCTTTGTAGTTTGCAGCTTTCCCAGAGCTACCTTTCTAACCAAACTCCTAATGTTTTAAATAGTTCTGCTGGGCTGTTTTCTCTAGACTCTTAACATAAATTTGGCTAAAATCCCCCAACAGTAACCATCCCACCACCTCAAAATTAGACTACCTTGAGAATTGTTCTGCAAGATTAATTAGTTCTCTGCGTTTAGTTTCAGTCTCAGGCAAAATCTGCGAACACAAACAATGCAGAAAAGTTTTCTGCCAAAGCATAACACACACACATATGATCTCAATGGAGTTGACAGCCACTCAAGTCCTTGTTCCTAAGTTGAGCCTGGCCTTTACTGGCTGCATTTTTGTCAGCATTCTGGTCATCTGAACTCTGACCAGAATCTTCCATCAAGTACAGTTTAAAGCATCCCAGGACTTCTTCTTCACCTGGCATTTCCAAACCTTTCCAAACTCTTCCCACAAGCCAATTCTAAAGGCTCCTGAACCAAATGGTCAGGTACAGTCATAGCAATGACCTCACTCCTGGTACCAAAACTATATCAGTCAGTGCTTACTAGAGAAACAGATTTAATGCAATATATACAAATATATAAGAATTTATAAGATTGGCTTACAATGGGCACCCACAGAATCAGATATGGAAGAGTATAAAATGTCTGTCTGCATACTGGAGAGACTTAGAATCCAGTTGAAGGCCTAGAGCTCAGTGTAGTCTCCCATGTGAGTTCGTATCAGGAGGCTAAAGGGTCTACAGCAGAAGGATGAAGGGTCTGTGCTGGGGGCTGAAGAGTCTGTGCTAGAAGGTTAAGGAGTCTGCACTGGAAGCCAGACTAGTGTCCAAAGAGAAGGTGAAGACTGGAGCTCCTTTGAAGAAACAGAAGTGAGCCTTCCTTCTTCATTTTCCTTTTATACTATTCTGGCAACAATCCTTTCTAGTGTGAGTCTTCCACACCCAGAACTATGCTGATCCAATTTACCTCGGTGATTCTTACTCCAGTTGACACAGTCACACTGTGTGATGATAAGTATCTCATTTAAACTGCTAAATTTGTTGATATCTTTATGTAACAATAGATAACTAATACAATGAATATGACATAGAAACAAAGATGACCAGAGGCTGTCACCAAAGACTAAAGTCAACAAGGCTAGGTTTGAACTTGCCACCTTTCCCTTATCTTGTATTAGGTCTGTTTCCTAGGGAATGGGTCTAGCGCCCCAAATGCACTATGTTATGATTTGTGTCTAGGTGTTCCCCCAAAGCCTCATGCATTTGTGGGGGCAGGCTTTTAAAGTTTGTGATTGATGCTTGGTCTAGTGCTGGGATTGTGGGTATGAGTGCTACACCCACCCTAGGGTGGGTAGCCAGCATCCAATATAAAGGAGGGAAAAGACTTGCTCTTTCTTCTCTTTTGCTCTTGTTGTTTTTGCTGTCTTCTGCCTCCATGAACTGTTGCCTATCTGCCTTAGAGCCAGCTGATTATGGACTGAAACCTCCACAAACTGTGAACTAAATAAACCTTTCCTTCCTTAATTTTGGGTGTAGGGTATTTGCTCTTTTCTTGAGAGAAAAGTAACCAACACACTACAACCAACGATACACTGAACAAATCCTTAGACTTCTTTCATCCTCTTCATATTCTTTATTCAAACTGACACCAGATTCCTACTGATTGTCTTCCCCAGGTGTCACTTAGCTTGGTTCTCTCCTTTTCATTTTCCCCAGTTCTATTTTAATATTTTTAGTCTGGGAATTTTCAGTAGTCTCTGCCTCCTTGTCCCCAATCTAAATCTCCTTTCAGTCTCTTCTCCACATTGTCATTATTTTTAAATGTCAACCGGGATGTATAATCCTCCTTGAACCTTCAAGGGCTTCCCATTCACTTTTGAATAAAACAAAAAGATCTCATCTGGCCCGCAAAGACTTTTCCCTAATAACTTTTCCAGCCCTGGTTCTATTTCTTTGGTTTTCCTCCAGTTCAAGGCTCCAGTGTCACCTTGAAGGAGCCTTCTTCAACTCTTCCTCCAATGACTGAGCTCTTACAGTTCCTGAGATGTACTCTGTTATGAGTAGGTATTACTTGTCTGTAATTTCCCAGCAGATTGTGAGCTTCTTAAGGTCAAGGACTATGTCTGGTTCCCCACAGTGTTTCCAGCTTCTGTTGATGAGCCATGGTAGGGGTTTGGTAAATGTCCGATGCATTTATGCATCTATGCCTGATGAATGAATGGACTGATACACAGACTGGAACTACATCTGTGCACTAGTTCTCCAGGCCCTCTGCTACCTCCTCAATCAAACATCCCCAAAATAGTTCTCCCAGTTTTTTGGGTGTGAACTTACTTCCTCTTCACATCTGTCACTTCAAGTATGATTCTGCAGAATTTAAAAGAGAACACAAAATGAGCTACCTTAGTTTTCTTTTTTTCTGGGGCTGTTTCTGCCCTTGCTCCCTTACCCCAATCTCTTCTTTCTTTTCTTTCAAGTAATGGCGCCCTGGCATGTATCATGTTGTGTGTTGTTATGGCCTTTCTGATTTACCGCTAGCTATAGTATCTTAAATATTACGGGAAAGACAAAGGAATAATAGAAATTCTCATTTTACTTCCTCTAGTTGTCCAGCTTTATTTTTTCCCCAGTATTGTTAGTAGTTTTGACAAAGGCAGTCATTTGGCCTGTCAAAATAACCCCTGATTTTGTTTTCCATGGGGAAATTTTTTTCTTCTCATTTAAAATGAATTAAAGAGTTGCTCTATTTCTTCATCTACTAAATGGGGTATATTAGCCTGCTCAGACTGGTATAACAAAGTACTATGGACTTGATGATTTGTAACAACAGAAGGTTATTTCTTATAGTTTTAGAGGCTGGAAAGTTTGAGTTTGGTGTATTAGTCAGATTTTTTATTGCTGGAGCCAAATGCCTGACATATACAATTTAAAGGAGAAAGGGTTTTATTTTGACTCACAGTTTCAGGGGTTTCAGTCTGTAGGTGATTGGATTCAAGGCAGAAGCAGCATGGCAGAGGAAAGCTGCTCAGATCATGGAGACTAGAAGAAGAGAAAGTTGCAAGAGAGACAGAGGATAGATACACCCTTTAAAGCCCCACACCCAGGTCCTGCATTCTAACAGCACATTCAGCTCTAACTCATCAATGGAATAAGCACTCCATGCACTAATCACCTTCCTAAAGTTTCATACTGAATACATAAGCCTTTTAGGGGTATTTTTGATTCAAACCACTAACCATCATTATGCTAGAAGATTTGGCTTCTGATCTATTCCTGGCTCACTATTCTTACATGGCACACAAATATGAAGACACAGATAGACCAACAAAGAAAGAGAGATAGGGAGGGGAGAGGGGAAGGGGAAGAGGGAGAAAACAGGAGAGGAGAGGAGAGTGGTGAGAAAAAGGCAGAGAGAGAGACAGACAGACACAGACAGAGAAGAGACAGATAGCTGCTTTTAGGTTCACATCTGGCAGTTATAGAGCTAATGTCTTTTACTCTGAGGATACTAATCCTATCACAGCAGCCCCACACTCATGATCTCATAAAACCCAAATTAACTCCCAAAGGCATTACCTCCAAAAACCATCACAGAGTGAGAGTGAAGCTGTGAATTTTAGATAGGCAGTTCTTATTGTAGTTGAGAATAAGCTGTTGTTGAAGTAAAGCGAATAAGTTACCTGTAGAAAATTTAATTTTTTCCTCCTATTGTATTAGTATATAGGAACATTGGAATAAGGAATAAGAAACTACAACTCTCTCCCAAGCTGTGGCATTACCGATATGACTGTCCCTCAGCAGGTAGATTTCGTGTTGTTTAGGGTGTTAGACATTCTAGGTAGCAGGCATTTTACTGTTTTGGGATTTATCTGAAAGCTCTTAAAGTGTGGTCAGGTGATGCAACTGAACTTTCAAAAGGGCATGTTTTTTTAGTTTATGCCTGCTATTTGTAGAGAAAGTGTGTCTTTTTCTGCAGATTTGATAATTGTATGAGGAGGGGTTTGGAGCAGGGTAAGTGGGTGTGTTCCCTTATACTATCCAAATGGTCGACTTACTCAAATGATGTCTTATTCATTTCAGAGCCTTAGGTGTTGGTGAGATGAGCAGAGGGTAATTTACCACTGTATCAAGCCCTAATTTCATTGTCACTATTTTGGTATGTGTATAACAGGCCTACTCTATTTGTGTCATTTAGAGCTCTAGAACAAACTGTTCTGTAAATATAACTTTAAAAATGATGTAGCACTATCACATCTTCTAAAATAAACTGTAAATGCTCTACTTTAAAGAGCTGTTTTCTTATGTTAATTTAAAAATGTTGAATCCCAAGTTTTCTGAGGGCTTAATTCAGGTATTATCTTCTATCACTCAACTGTTTATCATTTTGGGGAAAACTTGGAAAAGTTGTAGGGAAAAGAAGCTTTCCTATTTTTGTTTTTGTTTTGAGAAGTTTGTCGTAACTAGTATTAAATGGTTTTACTCATTAAATCTTTGTCAAAAGGATAAACCGCAGAGCCGGGTGTGGTGGCGCACATCTTTAATCCCAGCACTTGGGGGACTGAGGTAGGAGGAGCGTTGTGAGTTTGAGTCTGGCTTGGGCTACAACGCAAGTGCAAGGCCGGCCTGAGCTACATAGTGTGACCCTGCCTCAAAAATCTAGGGCTGGGAGTTTGGCTCAATGGGTTAAGTGCCTGTCTGGCTGGCACAAGGTTGTGAGTTCAATCCCTGGTGCCAAAAAACAAAACAAAACAAAAAAAAAACAGAAAAAAAAGAATAAACTGCATTGGACGCATATTGGGTGATGAAAATGTCACTATATAGGGCCTGATGGGGTGTTCCAAATAGAAGATGGGCACTTTAATTTGCCCTACTAAATAGGTTCATGATTCTTTTCACAGAAAATAATCTCAGGATATGTTAATGAGAAGCACAGGTAGATTTATTAGGCAGATTTAGAAAAGTAAGGGATGAAAAGGAAAGAACTCCAGCTTGAATAGCAGTAGGGGGTGCATTTTTTTTTTTTTTTCTTTTGGCACCAGGAATCAGACTCAGGACCTCTTGCTTTCCAGGCAGGCACTATGCTGCTGAGCTATATCCCTGACCCAGGGAGCTCATTCTGATGAAGAGATTCATACTGGCCTGCTCACAAAAGAATGAGACCAGCTTTTATGGATTGACGAGGTGCGCAGTTCTGGTTTTGTAGCTATGGAGGAATCCCATGGTTTGAGGGGCAGTTTGGTTCCAATGAGATGATGGCTCTTGCTGCAAGTGGGCAGCTTCAGTTCCCACCTTATGAAGGCAGCCTCAGTTCCTACTGTTTGGAGAGATGGCCTTGTTATGGGTGGTCTTTCAGGCTCTGCTTTTCCTGAAATCTAAGATGAATGAAAGATTCTAGTCATTTCTTTAAATCTGAAATTGGTTGTGTAAAAGCTGGCAATTAGATGTCCCTGTAAACCCTGAAAATTAATTTAGTTACTCTTATCTTGGTGTTCTTTGTCTTGAAGTGGGGAGAGATAAGCACTGTAAATTTAGGGCAAATAAACTTTGTCATACACACTCCTTAGGCAATAAACATGCATATATGCAGAGGTGAGCAGGGCTCTGCCCCAAAGATTTAAGGTAATATAATATAAGGGATAAAAAAGTTGAAGGCAGAGATGACAAGCTTAGAACTATAATTTCCTTGTCTCCTTTCTATCTTTATTTTTTTCTAAATTTTTAAAATTTCATTTGTACTTGTTTGTACTTCACGTAGTTTACAGTTGTCTTGGGGAATGGTAGAATGTACATATTACAGCATGTTTCTTTCCTTTTTTGAATCTCCTTCTCCTTCCCTTCGCCTCCTTTAATTCCCATATCCTATTTTCAGCTTGTTGATATTATTCGTCTTAGCTCATATTATGGCATATAATGTTTACATTAATTGGGGTTACCAGGTTTCCATATATGACATATCTTTATTCTTCTTATTTCCCTTTTCCTCCTCCTCACCCCTTGCGCTTACTCCTTTGGACCACTTCCCTGTTGCAAGAGATTCATCCCCTTGTCCCTTTTTATCCATCCTTTATCATTTTCTTTGTTTGTACTTTTCCTCACTCAAATGAGAGATATCAAGTGGTATTTAAGCTTGCATGTCTGATTTAGTTCATTAAACATATTTTCCAGGTTCATGGATTTTCTTAGAAATGTCTCAAATTTGTCAATTTTTATAACTGAGTAGTGTTTCATTATATATAGATAATACATTTTCTTTATCCACCTATCTGTTGATGAGTATACAGGCTGTTTCAATTGTGCTGCTATAAACATTGGTATGCATGAATCACTATAGTATGATGACTTAAGCACTAGGGGAATATACGTGGCTGTACAATAGCTGGGTTATATGAAATTTCAAGTTTCAGTTCCTTGAGAAATCTCCATACTGATTTCCATAATGTTTCTACTAGTTTGCATTCCCACCAACAGTACAGGATTTGTGTTTTGCCACAGTCACACCAGCAGCATTTGTTATTGTTTGATTTCTTAATGATTGTCATTCCTTCTGGAGTAAGATGGAGTCTTAGCACTGTTTTAATTTACATGTCTCTTATGGACAGAGATGTTGAGCTTTTCTTCATATGTTTGTTGACCATTGATATTTCTTCCTCCGTGAAATGCTGTTTATTTCTCTTGTCCATTTCTTTTTTTTTAAAAAACAAAACCAAAAAAAAAGATAAAAACCATATAGAATTTCAAAACAAAGTAATAGGAAATTGACACTAGTTAATATATTATGTTTGTTATCTTCAAAGTAGTTCAGATTACAAGATTTAGGAAGGAAAAGCTTTTGCCCATTTCTTGACTGGGTCTTTAATTTTAGGTGGGTTAATTTTTTTTGAGTTCTTTGTATATTCTAGGTATTAGACCTCTGTCTGAGAAGTATCTGGCAAGAACTCTTTCCCATTCCGTAGGTTGTCTTTTCACTCTACTGATGATTCTTTTGCTGGGCAGCAGCTTTGTAGTCTGATACAATCCCATTTGTTGATTCTTGCTGCTATTTCTTATGTCATTGTGGTTCTGTTCAGAAAATCCTTTCCTACACCTATGTCTTCAAGTGTTTTACGTATTTTTTTTTCTTTTAGTAGGTTTAATGTTAATGTTTGGATCTTTGATCCATTTTGATTTTGGCTTAGTATATGGTAAAAGATAAGGGTCCAGTTTTTTAAATTTTTATTTATTTATTTATTTATTTATTTATTTATTTATTTATTTTGTGTGTGTGTGTGTGTGTGGCACCGGGGATTGAACTCACAACCTCATGCCTGCCAGGCAGGTGCTTAAGCCACTGAGCCAACCTCCTGGCCCAAGGGTCCAGTTTTAATCTTCTGCAAACAGATAGTTTTCCCTATCACTTGTTGAATAGGCTACTGTTTCTCCAGCATATGCTTTTAGACTGTTTGTCAAAGATCAAATATTTGACTATATCTGGGGAGGTTTCTGTATCCTCAGTTCTGTTCCCTTGATCCATGTATCTGTTTTTATTTCAGTGCTACGCTTTTTATTTTATTATTATTATTTTTTTTTATCACTGTTGCTTCGTAGTATACTTCGAAGTCAGGTATTTCTTGGCCTCCTTTGCTATTATTGCCCAAAATTGCTTTTGCTATTATGGGTCACTTCTGGTTCCATGTGAATTTTAGGATTGTTTTTTTCTGGATCTGTAACGTATACTTTTGGTATTTTGACTGGTACTTCTCTGAATCTGTATAGAACAGTTTTGAAAGTGTGGTCATTTGGACAGTACTGGTTCTGCTTATCCAGGAGCCTGGGACATCTTACCATTTTCTGATGTCCTCTTCAATTTCCTTTTTCAGAGTACTATAGTTTTCTTTGTAGAGGTCTTCTACATCCTTGGTTAGGTTAATACCTAAATAATTCATTTGTCTTGAAGCTACCATAAATAGTATTGTTTTCATAATTTCCTTCTCATCCTGTTATTGTTAGTGTATACAAAGGCTGCTGATTTTTATGCGTTTATCTTATGTCCTGCCACTTTATCGAAGTTGGTTATTAATTGTAAGAGTTTTTTATTGCAGTTCTTTGGGTCTTCTATGTAGAGTATCATGTCATCTGCAACTAATGATAATTTGAGTTCTTTCTTTCCTATATGTATACCTTGTATTTCTTTCTCTTGACTAATCACTCTAATGTTTCAAGTACAGTGTTGAACAGGGGAGGTGATAGTGGACATTCTTGTCTTGTTCCTGATTTTAAGGGGAATGCTTTTAGATTTTTCCCATTTAGTATGATGCTGGCTATTAGTTTGTCATAGGTAGTTTTTATCACATTCAGTTATGGTCCTCTATACCTGTTTTCTTTCAGGAATTTTATCACAAAGGTGTGTTGGATTTTGTCCAAAACCTTTTCTGTGTCTGTTGATATGACCATGTGGTTTATAACCTTGATTCTTTTTATGTGATGTATTATATTTATTGACTTCTGTATGTTGCATCTTCCTTGTATCCCTTGGATGAATTGAGCCTGGCTTGGTGGTATATGCCTTTAATCCCAGCACTCGAGAGGCTGAGGCAGGAGGATCGTTGTGAGTTTGAGACTAGCCTGGGCTGCAAAGTGAGTTCAAGACCAGCCTGAATTGCATAGTGAGACCCTGTCTCAAAAACTAGGTCAGGGGATTTAGCTCAGTGACCTAAGCACCTGCCTTGCAGGCGTGAGATTGTGAATTTGATCCCCAGTACCAAAAAAATAAAAATAAAAATAAATCTGCTTGATCATGATGTATCATCTTTTTGATAATGTGCTGCATTTTATTTGATAATATCTTTTGGAGGATTTTTACAGCTCTGTTCATCGAAGAGATTGGCCTACAGTTCTCTTTTTCAATTAGGCTTTTGTCCAATTTTGGGATCATGGTGATACTGGCTTCTGTAAATGAGTTTGGAAGCACTCCATCTCTTTCAATTTATTTGAAGAACTTGAGGCGTATTGGTGACATTACATCTTTAAAGGTTTTGTAGAATTTATTAGTAAATCCTTCAGGTTCTGAACTTTTTAGTTCAGGATTGCTTATTATTATGTAAATTTCATTGGGTAGTTATTGGGTAGCTAAGCGTACTTATGTGGGCCAGGCATGGTGGCATATGCCTGTAATCGCAGCACTTGGGAGCCTGAGGCAGGAGGATTGTTGCAAGTTCGAGACCAGCCTGGGCTACAAAGTGAGCTCAAGGCCAGCCTGAACTGCATAGTAAGACTCTGTCTCAAAAAGATGACCCAAGGAAAAAAAAAAGGTGTATTTATGTCTTTTGGGTTAATTTCTGTAGTTTGGGTATGTGTCTAGGAAACTTTGTCTTCAAAATTTGTTAATTTATTGGAATATAATTTTAAACTAGTTATCATCTTCTGGATTTTGAGAATAACTGTTGTGATTTCACTTTTTTCATTTCTAAATGCATTGGTGAGCCTGACAAAGGGCTTACCTATATTATTTATTCTCTTGAGGATTTGATTCATTGTTTTACACATTTTTTTCAGTTTCATTGATTTTAAAAAATTTTTTCTTACTGAGTTTATTGATATAATTTAGATATACATTGTGATCACATTCATCATGAGAAATTTTTACCTCTATGTGATATATCCTGAATCCTTTTTGTTTCCCAATTCCCTCCCCTCCCTTAAATTCCTCTTCCCTTCCTTAACAAAGCATTGTTTCCATTTATTTTTCTTTTATCATTTTTTCTTTTCCCTTCCTTTATACCTCCTCATCCCTAGTTCCCCCCCTTTTTTTTATTTAAGAGAGAAAAAAAAGACACATATAACAAAGAAAAAAAGCAAAAGAGACAAACAAACAGCTAGAGTAAATGCACAACAGTAACATTACAGGTTTACAAAACAGGATAGAAACTTGACAATGGTTGCAATATTGCGTATCATTATCTTCAAAATGGTTGTTTACATTAATAGATATAGACATGTAAAATTGATCCAATCATATGAGTATTAATTGTTCTTTATCAGTAACGAATACATTCATTCAACAGTGTGTTCGTTTTAGTTATCTTATGTATACATATATACAGATTTATATCTTTTCCTTTTCCCTTCCCTCTTTCCCCCTTTCCTAGTTCCCCTTTCCTTTGAATAGTTTCTTCCTATTTTACAGTACCTTTTATACACTTCAGTCCTTATTTACACTTTAAGTATCTCACATCAGAGAAACAATATGATACTTATATGTGTGTCTGATTTATTTCACTTGAGTATGATAACAAGGTGAATCCATTTACTTAGGAATGTCTTAAGTTTATCCTTTTTTATAGCTGAGTAGTACTCCATTGTATTAAAAAAACCACTTCTTTTTTTTTTTCAATCCATTCCTTGGTTAATGGGCATTTGAGTTATTTCCAAGATTTAGCTATTACAAGCTGTCCTGCTATAACATGGGTACACATATATTGGTGTGGAATGATGCTTTTAGTTCTTCTGGGAAGATACCCAGAAAGCAAATCACTGGGTCAAATGTGACCTCTAATGCTAGTTCTCTGAGGAATCGCTATACTCATTTCCACAGTGATTGTACCAATACACATTTTCACTGACACTGGAGGAGGGCTTCTTTTTTCCACAGCCTCTCAAGCAGTTGTTATTGGTTGATTTCGCTGTACTAGCCATTCTTTCTGTGAGATTCTTGTGGAATCTTAGCATTGTTTTAATTTGCATTTCTTGAATGACCAGTGATGTTGAACATTTTTGCATATATTTATTTGCCATTTGTATATCTTCATCTGAGAAGTATGTATTCATCTCAGGTGCCCAGTTTTGGATTGAGTCTCTAAATTTGGGGAGTCTAATTTTTTCTGTTCTTTATATGTTCTAGATACTAGTCCTTTGTCTGAGAGACAACTGGCCCACAGGTTTTTGTACCCTGTAGGTTGTCTTTCCACTTTATTGGTAATTTCTATTGCTATAAACAACTTTTTATTAAGATGAGATCTCAGTTGTTGATTCTTTGTAGTATTTCCTGTGAAATCAAAGTTTTCTTCATGAAATCTTTGCCTACACCTATATCTTCAAGAGTTTTGTGTGTTCTCTCTTCCAGCAGATTTACTGTTTCTGTTTTAATATTTAGATTTTTGATCCATTTTGATTTCAGTTTAGTGCATGGTCACAGATATGGGTCTAATTTTAACCTTTGGCATGTGGAAAGCCAGTTTTTCCAGCACCATTTATTAAAAAAAACTATCTTTCTTCCAGTACATATGCTTGGCTCATTTGTCAGAGATAAGGTGACTGAGTGTGTTTCAAGTTGTTTCTACATCTTTTAATCTGTTCCATTGATCCTCAGGTCTGTTTTTTGCCAGCACCATGCTGTTTTTATCACAGTAGTTTTGTAGTATAATTTCAGGTCAGAGATTGTATTGCTCCCTGTCTTGCCTTTGTTGCTTAGGATTGGTTTTGATCTTTTAGGTCTCTTCTGGTTCCAAATGAATTTTAGGAATGTTTTCTCTAGTTCTGTGAGGTATGCTGTTAATATTTTGACTGGGATTGCATTAAATTTATATAGCAATTTTGGGAGTATGGCCATTTTTACTATATTGGTTCTTCCCACCCATGAGCAAAGGATATCTTTTCATCTTCTTTTTAATTTTTTTGGTACTGGGGATTGAACTTACAACCTCGCACCTGCCAGGTAGGTGCTTACGCCACTGAGCTAAATCCCTGGCCCTATTTTTTGAGACAGAGTCTCACTATGCAGTTCAGGCTGGCCTTGAACTCACTTTGTAGCCCAGGCTGGTCTCAAGCTCACAACAATCTTCCTGCCTCAGTCTCCTGAGTGCTGGGATTAAAGACATGCGCTACTATGCCTGGTTATCTTTTCATCTTCTGATATCCTCTTTGATCTCCTTTTTCAGGGTAGTGTCATTTTCAGTGTATAGATCTTTTATTTCCTTTGTTAGATTGATTCCTAAGCACTTTTGTTTCTTTTCTCTAATTACGTTTCATATTCTATTTTTGTGCTGAATCTTTGGAATCTTGATTATTACATGCCTTGGTGTAGATTTATTTTGGTCATTGGTATTTGGAGTTCTATATGCCTCACCCATTTGTATGTCAAATTCTTTATTTGTATTTGGGAAGCTTTCTACCAGTTCTTCCGTGAAGGATTCTTTTGTGGTGCTTGCCCTATCTCTCTCTCATTGACTCAGATTAAATTTATGTTGTTTGCTTCATCTTGCAGCTTTCGAATTGATTTTCATGCCCCCTTGCTATTTTTTTATTTTATGGAAAAAAGGTAACAGAAAATTTCAAAACAAGATGATATGAGAATAACAAGTATTAATACATTACACATCATTGTCTAGTTGTTCAGAGTATAAAAATATGGGCGTTAAAAATTCTCCAGTCAGTATAAGTGCAAACATTCCTTTTCTGTGAACTGAGAGACACTAATACTATAACTAAGTTGCCTTTCTTTCTCTTTTTCCTGCCTTTCTTTCTCCTTTCCCCTACCTTAGTTTCTTTTCCTTTTTAACAATTTCTTTCCATTTGAAAATATCTGTTGTACATTTTAGACTTTATTTACTGTTTCAGTTTCTCACAGCAAGGAGACAATACGATATTTATACATGTGAGTCTGATTCATTTAACCAATGAGTATGGTCTCAAGTTGCATCCATTTACCTATAAGAGTTTCAAGTTTATCTTTCTTTATGGCTGAGTAGCATTCCATTGTATAGAAAGACTGCATCTTTTTTTATCCATTCTTCGACTGATGGGCATTTGGGTTGTTTCCAGGATTTAGCTGTTAAAAAATGTGCTACTCTAAATATTGGTGCACATGTATTACTGTGGTATGGTGTTTTTAATTCGTTTTGGGAAGATACCTAGAAGGGGAATAGCTTGGTTGCATGGAAGCTCTAATCCTAGTTTTTTCAGGAATCTCCATACTGATTTCCATAGTGATTGCACCAGTCTGCACTCCTACCAACAGTGGAGAAGGTTTCCTTTTCCCCACAACCCCTCTAGCGTTCATCATTGGTTGATTTCTTGATGATAGCCATTATTACTGGGGTGAGATGGAATCTCAGTGTTTTAATTTTCATTTCTTGAATGACCAATGATGTTGAATATTTTTTCATGTATTTATTTGCCATTTGTATTTCTTGCTCTGAGAAACATGTATTCATCTCTGATGCCCATTTTTGGATTGGGTCTTGAAGTTTGAGGTGTCTAATATTTTTCAGTGCCTATTCCTATGTCTTTGACATTTTTAGCTACTTTGTCTTCCAGTATATTTAGTGTTTCTGATTTAATATTTAGACCTTTGATCCATTTTGACTTTAGTTTAGTGCGTGGTGATAAGCATGAGTCTAGCTTTAATCTTCAGTATATCTTCAGTATATAGAGAGCCAGTTTTTCCAGCACCATTTATTAAAGAGGCTATCTTTCTTCCAGTGAACATGTTTGGGTGTTTTATCAAAGATAATGTGGCAGAGTGTGTTTGGATTTTTTTCCGCATCTTCTAATCTTTTCTACTGATCCTCAGGTCTGTTTTTATGCCAGTACCATGTTGATTTTTGTCACAGTAGGTTTGTAGTGTAATTTCAAGTCAGGGATAGAGCTGCCTCTTGCTGTGCCTTTGTTGCCCAGGGTTTCTTTTGCTATTCTGGGTCTCTTCTGGTTCCAAATGAATGTTAGTAATGTTTTCTCTAATTTTTGGGGTATGTTAATGGTATTTCGATGGCAATTGCATTAAATTTGTATAATAATTTTGGGACTATGGCCATTTTCACTATGTTGGTTCTTCCTATCAATGAGCAAGGAACATCTTTCCATTTTCTGATATCTTCTTCAGTGTCCTTTTTCAGAGTACTATAATTTTCAATGTGTAGATTTTTTTTACTTCTTTTGTTAGTTTGATTTCTAAGTATTTCATTTTTTTGGATGCTATTGTGAAGGGTGTGATTTTCCCAATATTCCTCTCTATGAGTTTGTTGTTTGTGTATAGTAATGCTATTTATTTTTTAGTGTTGATTTTGTATCTAGATATGCTACTGAATTTGCTTATTGACTCCAGGAGTCTTTTGGTGGAGTTTTTGGGGTCTTCTGTGTAGAATATCATGTCATATGGGAATAATGATAATTTAGCTTTTTTCTTTTCTATTCTTATTCCTTTTATTTCTCTCTCTTTTCTAATTTGTCTGCCTTATATTGTTTTTCTTTGTATTCTCTTATAGCTGTTGAATTGTTATTTCTTGATTCCTTGTTATTTTTAAGAGATCTTTCCTTCTGTGATTGCTAACCATGATCCTGTCTTCAAGGTTTGAAAGTGTATCTTTAGTTTGGTTCAAGCAGATTTGCCAGCTTTCAGTGGAATTTTTAATTTCCCGAGTATCTGTTTAAATCCATTTCACGCATTGTTTCTTTCCTATATTGATCATTCATAGTCTGTATCCTTTTCATATCATCATCTATTTTTTATGTATATCTGTTCTAAATTTGCTGAGCAATTCCTTTATGAATGTTGACATTTATTTTTTTTTTTACCTGAGAGATTATTTCTGATCTGATTTCCTCTCCATTCTGATGGATTTATTTCTTTGCTTTGGTTGCTGTCATTTCAGAAATTTCAGATGTGTGTCTTCCATTTTCCTCTACCTCTCTATTGCCTGGACTGGTTCTGGGTGGACTGGAGATCTGCGATTGCATATTCCTTATGAGTCTTGTCATTTTCTATTTTAAAAATTTTTGATGTCTTCTGTGTTGATCCTTTTATGTTCTTGTAGTAGTAGTTATGTCACTAGTATCAAGTCCCCTCTAGGAAAAGTCTGTTCCTCAGGGATGTCTTCTTTGTGTCGTTACTTCTTGGCTTGTGTCATTTTCAAGATCCTACCTTCCCAGTTAAGTGTGCATAGTTGGTATGCGTTTGATTCTGTCCCCAGTTCTCTGGTAGCAAACTGTGGTGAGGTTATTACCCCATGGCTTCCTAGTATTGTTACAGAAGGGAGAACAACTGATTACAATGGATATGATATCCTATCTAAAGTAGTAAAATTAGCAATAACAACATAGCCTAAAGCAAAGTTTAGAAAGTTGCAAACTGTGGTAGCTATTAATTTTGTACCTTAAACCGAAATGTACAGCTATATAATAGAATCAGTTGTAAATTGGGACCTTGTATGCAAAGCGTTTCCCCTTGGTAGAGTGATTTTACTCTGTAGTGGGGAGATTTAAGGAGAATAGTGGATAAAGCAAAGATAAGTGAAAAGAAAGTAGAAGCAAAGCTGGAGGACAAAGGATGATCTTGCAATCTTTGGGGAAACGTAAGAATAAGGAAGAAAGCAAGGGATTGTCTGAACTTGGTCTCTGAGTTTGGAGGATGGGATTAGTTTTCTGTGACTAGTTCTCCTGAACCATTTAGAAGAGAGAATAAAAGATACAAAAAAAGAAGAAAGAAACAGAAAAAGAAAGAAAAAAAGAAAAATAAAAGAATGGGGTGGCCCCACCCATCTGCTTCTATTCTATATGTCTTTGTTCCCAAGCACAATGGTGGTTCACCTCACTTACCACCTGTGAGCTCATATTGTTATTGCTTTGGACTTTTCACGCCACTAATCCCATCTGTCCATTCTGTGCACCCTAGCTGGGACCCTGCTGTGTTGCTGGTGTTCCCTCTGGTCTCCGGGCCTTCTTCCTCAGTTCACCTCAGTCATGGCAGCAGCGAGGGAAGGTGCTGTTGTTTGGAACTTCCTGCTTGGTTCACCTGGGTTATTTGGTGGCAATGGGAATAGGAGGGGCTGCTCTCCACACTGTTCACCTGGGTCCTTACTATTTTTAATATATCTTTCTTTTTGGAGTTGCTAACTGCAGTCCTGTCTTCTAGATCGGATAGTCTATCTTTGTCTCCATTCAAGCTGATATGTATACTTTCAATGGATTTTTTAATGTCTTGAATATCTATTTGTATGTGTTTCTTGGCTTTCATTTCTTTCTCATGTTGGACACTCATGGTTTCCACTACTTTCCTAAGCACCTCTATTGTTTTAATCGGTGTCTAGTGTAGACTCTTTGGACTTGCCTTTCATTTTGGTCATTTATTTTTTTTAACTGAGAAATTTTTTTTCTATGTCCTCATCCATTTGTTTTTTCATTTCTACTGCTATCATTTCAGAAAGTTCCAGTGTGTGGCTTCCAATTTCTTATATCTCATTAGGCTCTGGATTTGTCCTGGGTGGTCGGAGGCCTAGGGTTGCACTCCTTCTGTGTCTTGTCATTTTCTAGTTTTTATTTTGTTTTGTATTCTGGTGGCTATATCTTATGATAGATGGCTTTATCAGTAGTATAGAGGCTTCCCTAGGAAGTGTCTATTCCTCAGAGATGTTTTCTAGTTGTAGATGGTTCTTCATCTTGTATCTATCCCAAGAAAACCTACCTTCCCAATTTGTTAAGGATGACAAGGTGGTATCTATTTGACTTTGCACCCCATTCTTTGGTATTGGAGTGTGGTAATAGTTATGACCCCAGATAGTCACAGTGTTGTCAAATGAAGGAGCCAAACTGATTGCAACATGTATCACATTCTGGCTAAAGTAGTACAATTGATGGTAACAATAACGTCAAGCACAGCCTAGCAACTGACAAACTATGGTAGCTATTAATTTGGTAATTTAATCATAGGAACACCCTATACATTTATATAAGAAAATCTAGCATATACCAGGATCTTCTATGAAATGAGCTTACCCTTGTTAGATTGTTTTTACCTTGTTTAGGTGGTATTTAAATCAGACGGGAGAAAACAGCAGTGAATGAGGAGAAATATAGTAGAAGTAAAGCTGTAAGGCTAGGAATATATACCTAAGTTTTAGGATATTAGAGAATAGTTTAGAAGAGAAAGAATGAAAAAGCAAAAAGAATATTGAAAAGAATTCAAAGAGAAGAAACATTTTTTGCTCACATGAAAATATCATAAAATCAAGAGATACAGTTGAGGAACGAGAGAAAGATGAATAGAACAAAAAAGAAATAAAGGCGAGAAACCTAAATAGTGAAAAGAAAAAAAAGTCAATCAGACAAAAAATGGAAAACCAATGAAACAAACAGAAAAAGAAAAATAATAAAATTCCTCTGTTGTTCACAGTTCTATAGTAGTATCCAAGTCAGATGCCAGAAATTTGCTGTGTAATCCCACAAATTTGCAGTAGGATTTGAGCTTGGCAAGAGTCTTGGAGTAGGATTTTTCTAAGTGATCTTGGCCTCTGGATATGCAGGCTGGGACTGGTCTTTAGCTGATAACCTTTTGGTTGTCTACTTCTCCTTAGCATGATTGTCTCTATGGTGCTCTCCCAGTTGCTGTGATGCCCTCATGTAAGGAAAGCCTGGGGTTGCTCCAAGACCCATGTACAGTTGGCTCCTTCTGGACCTTGTGCAGCTCCTCTGTTCCACACCACTAGCTTCTCATCCCTGTTGGTCATAGGGTGGGATGAATGACCTTGTCCGACCATAGGAGAAGGCTGCTTGCCTACTTGTGCTACTGGGTCAAGGTCACTCTGGTACCTGCAGAGGAATATTTTTGCTCCTTTGTATTTAGGGGTAAGACTGACTTTCAGTGGCTACTGGAGTGGAGTCTGGGTGACCCTAGCGCCTTCCTCTGAGCAGAAATCCCTCCTATCCTTCTTTCCAACTGCCAGCAGTCCACTGTGACTAGATGGTTCTTCATTCCACACCAGGACTTCGATGGTAAAGTGACTTGGGACTGTACTGCTGCTGGGGTTTTCCCTGAGTCCTTTCAAATAAAATGGCAACCTCACCTACTGGGTCCTGTTCCACCTGCCTGTGTGCCAAAACACAATGCCGTTTCACCTCACTCACCAACTGCTGGCTCTGTGGGGCCCCACGGAATAACAATATCCTGTGCTGCCAGTCTGCAGTTTCATTGATTTCTGCTCGCATCTTTATAATTTTTCTCATTTATTTTTGATTGGGGCTGGTTTGTTGTTGTTTCTCAAGTACCTTAAGGTCTCTCAAAAGGTTATTTGTTTGGGCTTGCTCTGTTTTCTTTTTCTTTTGTTTTCTTTTTGTGGTTCCGGGGATCAAACTTACAACCTCACGCCTGTCAGGCAGGTGCTTAAGCCACTGAGCCAAACTCCAGGCCCTAGTTTTTTGAGGCAGGGTCACACTATGTAGCTCAGGCCAGCCTTGCACTCATGTTGTAGCCCAAGCTGGCCTCGAACTCACAATGCTCCTCCTACCTCAGCCTACCGAGTGCTGGGATTAAAAGCGTGCGCCACCACGCCCAGCTCCTGCTCTGTTTTCTTAATGTGAGCATTGATTGCAATGAATTTTCCTCTTGGAACTGATTTCATAGTGTTTCAAAAGTTTTATTGAGTTGTGCAGTCATTGTCATTAACTTCAAGTGAGTTTTTAATTTCTTGTTTGCTTTCTTCTGTGACTCATTGGTTGTTCAGGAGTTGTTAATGTATCAGGAGCTTTTGCCTTCTAGGAAATTTCTTCTATCATTAATTTGTATTTCCATTGCAAAGTGTTTGGATAGTATTCATGGGATAATTTCAGTTTTTTTTTTTAATATTTACTTAATCTGGTTTTGTAGAGTAGTTTGTGATCTGTTTTGGAAAAAGTACCATGTGCTGCAGAAAAGAATATATACTTTATTGTAGTGGGGTGGAATAGTCTGTGTGTGTGTGTGTGTGTGTGTGTGTGTATATATATATATATATATATATATATATATATACCACATGTTCAAAGATATGGTTCAGCTTTGATATTTCTTTATTGGTTTTTTTGTTCAGTTTATCTATCTCTTTGTGAAAGTGGGGTATTAAAGTCCCCTACTATCATTATCTTAATGTTATTTGATCTTTTAATTTCAGTAGTTTGGTTTCATGAAGATAGGTGCTGTAGTATTCAGTGCAAATATGTTTGTCTTAGTTACTTTTCTTTTTGCTGAGACAAAATACCCAACACCGAAAGTTAAAGGGGGAAAGGTTTATTTAGCTCACAGTTCGTAGAGGTTTCAGTCCGTAACTGGCTAGCTCCAAGGAAGGGTGGCACACAGCAACTGTTCATCGTAAACAGCAGAAACAATAAGAGAGACAAACCTCTTTCTGTTCCTTATATTGTATCTAGTCTACTGGGTTTAGGGCAGTGCCAATCCAGTCAGTGGCTTGATTCATTCTGAGTCCTAGGACTCTTAATCCTAGCATTGTACTATGGATTAATCACATATTCTAGATTCAGCCACTCCCAAAACAAAGCAAAACAACCCCTATGAATGTGTGAGACTTTGAGGAGGCATCTAGACACAAACCGTAACATTTATCAATATTATCTCTTTATGTTGGATTGTTTCATTAACTAATATGTAGTGACCTCCTTCTAATTTACCATGTCTGATATTAGAATTTCTGTCCCTGCTTGTTTTTGGTGTCCCGGTGCATGCAATGTTGTTTTCTGTCTTTTAATTTTTAATCTATGACTATGTTTTTGAATTAGAGATTCTTGAATTCAACAGATTGTTGGATTTTTTTTTGATAGTCTACCAATGTGTGGTGTTGAATTGAAGAGTTGAGACCTTTAACATTGAGAGGTATTATTAAGATGTGCTGGTTGTTATTTACTCTCATTGCTTTCTTTATCTGTTGGTGAATTCTTTTTTAACTTTTTAAAATTTTTTGTTATTCTTTATCCATTGACCTCACTAATTTCCTCTGTTTTTGGATATGTCCCATTGGTTGTTCTGTTGAGAATGTTCTTATTTTCTGTGGTTCTGGTTTAGTGCTCATATATCTTTTGAGCTGGTCTTTTTCAAGGATATACCTTATTTCTCCATGTGTTTTTGAAGGATAGTTCTGCTGGATATGATAATCTGGGTTGGAAGATATTTGCTGGTAGGGCTTCTAATACTTCTCTCCAAACTCTCCTGGCCTTTAGGGTTTGTGTTGAGAAGTCTGCAGTGATTTTAATTGTTTTACATCTCTACTTGGTTTTTTGTTTTTCTCAGGCTGGTTTTAAAATTATGTTCTTTCATTGGATATCTTGTAATTTAATAAGAATCTGCCTTGGTGAGCTTCTTTTTTCATCGTAATTGTTTTATATTATATAAGCACCAGTTACTTGTATTTTAAATTCTTTCCTTATTTTGGAGAATTTTCTCTCATGATTTCTATAAATACATTAGTAAATCATCTGTGGTGTCTTTTTTCCCCTGTAATTCCAGTTAGCCTTTGAGTGATCTTCTTGTCATCGAGTAGCTGCTGGATAAACCTCTCGTTCTCTTACTTTCTTTTTGGCTTCTTTCAGCTCTTCATCATAATTCATTATTTTGTCCTCAATATCAGGTTTTCATATTGGTTGTTTCCACAATTTATGAATTCTGTACAGCTTTCTATTTCAGGTATTTATGTCTGATAGTTTTGAGGATTCTATTTCCTTGTTGAATGTGTGATTCAAATTTTGAACTGTTTTCTTTAGCACATTAAGGTTTTTTTTTACCTGCTTCTCCAAAATTCACTGTGGGCATATGGAGTGAAATTTCTGTGAAATTTTATTTCCTCTTTGAATCTGTTTCCTTCGTCTCTTCTATGAAATTTTCATGGAGTTCTGCTACCTGATATTTGTTTTCTTGACCCTTTGTGACCTCTTGCTTTGTCTTGGGGGCTTTGGATGAACTCAGGGATCTTCTGTTGTGTTGCTTCCCCATGCTTGTACCTGAATATATATATATATATATATATATATATATATAGTGTGTGTGTATATATATATATATATAGTATTTATATGTATTTATATATTTAATATAAAAATATACCCTTCTTTTTTTTTAATCCTCCCTTTTTTAGGGGTGGTACTACAGGTTGAGGACTGGAAAAGGAAGAGAGTTTGTGATTTATGTGGAGATTTTTAGTTGGATATTTCCTCTCCATGAATAGTTTTCAACTTTGTATATCCAGTGCAAATATTTGTTTCTTGTGTTATTTACTTTCCGTGATTTAGATCCTGTCCCTACATTTTGCTGGAAGAATTACTTCTGGTTATCATAGCATCAAAAGATTCAATCATACAATAGTTCTATATGATAGTCCCTTGGTTACACTTCTCCCCTTTGTGTATCCTTTATGCATACTATGACTGTTTATTATTTGTGATTGTTCTGCAATGCAGTAGGTAAAATGTAGGGAGGAGAATAGAAGGTGGTTGGCTGAGAAGTGTAAGACACTAAGGAAGAGGTTTGTAAGGAGAGATAGTGACAGATGAGAAGAAACGTTTGATATAGGGTCTTATGCTATTGCAGTATGTTTAGTTGAGTTTAAGGGTTAGTACTGAGATTTTTTTAGAGGATATTTGTGGGAGCATGTTATAGTGTGTTTGAATGGCCCCTGTTAAAGCCTTATGTAATCGTGGACATGGCTGAGTCTAGTATTCGTGATTGGTTTATTGTCTAGCACTGGGATTGGCGATGTGAGTGCTGCACCTGCCCTGGTGTGGAGCCAGTATACAGTGTATGGGCAAGAAGAAGGCGTGTTTTTTCTCTTGCTGGTTCAGCCATAAATGGCTGCCCCACCACGCTACCCTGCCTTGCAGCCAGCTGAGTATGGAATGAAACCTCCAAGAATTGTAAGAAACAAACCTCTCCTTCCCTAATTTTGGGTGTCAGGTATTGTGTCTCAGCAGCGAGCAAAAAGTAACTAAGACAATTTGGTACCAAGAGGGGGGTCATTGTTATGACTATACCTGACCATGTGGTTCACAAGCCTTTGGGACTGGCTTGTGGGAAGAGTTTGGAAAGGTTCAGAGATGTTGCCTGAAAGAGTAGCCCTGGAAAAGCTTAGGCTGTTCCATATGGCAGATTCTGGTCAGAGCTCAGGAGACCAGAAAGCTGATAAAAAGCGTGCCAGTCAAGACCAGGCTCAGGAGGTTTCTGCTGGGAAGAAGGACTGCATTGGTTGTTGGACTCCAGATGATGTGTGTTATGTCTTGGCAGAAAGTTTGTCTGCATTTTGCTCATGCCCAGAGACTTTGCCTGAGACTAAGGGTGATTGACTAATTAATCTGGCAAAGGAAATTTCAAGGCAGTCGAATGTTGATGTGGTGGCATGGCTATTGTTGGGAGCTTTTAGCCAGATTTATGTTGCAAATCAAGAGCAAAGAGCCCAGGCGGATGATTTAAGATGTTGTGAGTTTGGCCAGGAAACTGTGAACTGTAAAAATAGACCTGAGACCTCAGTTGCTGAGAAGGAACAGAGAAATAAAAAAGATGGCCTGGGGCCATCCTGGGAAGCAGCAGGCCTCCACCTTTTGCAGCCTCAAGCTGGCAAAAGTGAAAGAGTTTGCTTGGAGGAAAAAGCCACAGGGTGCCATGTTTGAGAGTGGTGATGGAGACCACAGGAGCTTTCAAAATGCCTGTGGTTGCACCAGATTCCAAAATGGTGGTGTCATAGAGAATCTATTCCCCACAGTCAGGTTCAGAGAGCTCAGAGATTCAGCCACTCAGCCCCTACAACCAAGAGAGTGGAAAGTCTGGCTACTGCTCCAGCTGGCAGCGGACCTTGGCGGCATCCACATGGCACTGGTTTTAGGTGCAAGGAAAATGCACAAATTCTGAGACTAAGGCAGCTTCCACCCTGGCTTCAGAGGGCAATATGTGAAGATGTGAGGGTGAAGCAAAGGTGCAGTGGAGAACTCAGAAGTTTGAAAAACCAGGAACATGGATCATTTAAGAAAAGCTGCAAGAATTGAGCAGAATGGGTTTAAGAGAGAAGCTATGGGAGTTAAAATCCCTGAAAGTACCATGGGAGTAGAGTCACTCAAGTCCTTTGGAGCTCACAGTTTGCTGCAGATTGTTTCAGATGCTGGACCTGCAACTATAGGACTTAATGTTTGCCCTGCTGGATTTTGGACTTGCTTTGGTTCCAAAGCTTTGTATCCCCCTCTTTGTAACTTTTGGAATGGTAATGTTTATCTTGTGTCTTTACATGTTGGAAGTGTTTAACCTCATTTTCATTTGTGCAGGGGGTTATAATTAAGAGTTTGCCATAGATCTTGGAGGAGATTTGGGACTTGGACTTTTCAGCAGTGCTGAAACTGTTAGGACTTTGGTAACTCTTGGAGATGGACTAAATGTCTTTTGTATAAAGAATGTACATGAGTCTTTGAGGGGTCAGGGGTGGAATGTTATAGTGTGGTCAGATGGCCCCCACTAACGCCTAATGTAATCATGGACATTTGTGATTGGTTTGTTGTCTAGCACTGGGATTGGCGATGTGAGTGCTCCACCTGCCCAGGAGTAGAGCCAACATACAGTGTAAGGGTGAGAAGAAGGCATGTTTTTTCTCTTGGCTGGTTTACATCTTATTATTTTGCAGCTGCCATAAATGGCTGCCCCGCCATGCCACCCTGCCTTGCAGCCAGCTGAGTATGGACTGAAACCTCGAAGAACTGTAAGAAATAAACCTTTCCTTCCCTAATTTTGGGTGTCAGGTATTCTGTCTCAGCAACGAGAAAAAAGTAAGACAGGGCAATTGCGAGATATGGGAGAAAGGAGGTTTTCTTTGTGGTGGAGGGTAGTTTAGCAGTGTGGTTATCAGAACCTGCTGATATAGAGTACAGTAGGCTAGGTTAAAATATGGGAGAGCAAGGGCTTAAGATGAAGAGGATTAAAGGTTGATACTAGAGAAGACAGGAGTGACTGTCATGGAGCTAATTATGGGAAATTTAAAAACAACTTGGAAGGAGGTTTTTATGTATTTGGAAAAAGAATAAAGAAATATAGTAATAGTATTGCTTTGGGGATTTGAGGTAAAGAAGCTATGTAGAGATCTGAGATGAGGGAGAGAACATAGACACTTGTTAAATTAGAGCCAATGGAAGAAAAAATACACAAAAGTAAAAGCCTAATAAACACAGAAAACCCGTAAAAAACCATAACATAACCCTATACTTCTAAATAAATCAACAAACAAACAGAAACTCTAACCCATAAAATATCCAGTGGGAACAAAAAATAAGTATTCCAATGAGACAGTGTATATATGATTCACATGTAGCTTCTTTGCCACAGAGTCTGCTCACATCCCAATAACTTCTCTGAATCTTCCTTTGCAATACTAAAGTGAACTCACATTCAAGGTTTCTGCCAGGTCACAGGGATTCTTGCAGAGTCTGAAGTTGTCTGAGTTCTTGGGTTAGGAACTCTTTCTATATCCTTTCCCTGTGTGTGATGATGGAATCAGCAGACTGATTCACTGGCATAAAATTGTCCACTGAGTCAGGAGTATTCCTATGTAGTCAAATCAGCTACAGTACAGTTACAGTGGTATCTATGTAAGTAGATTGAGAACATCTCATGAGACCCACTTTTGAATCTCCCTTATCCTGGAGAAGAAATCCACAGTTATAACGTGAGCATCGTAGCAGTCCAAGTATTGACCCACAGCTAATGTGCATTAAATATAGTAGCTATGTCTCCTCTTATGGTCAAAAAAAAAAAAAAAAGCATTCAGCAGTAATTTTATAGAATAAATTATTTAAAGCCAAGAGAGTTGGGGACTGAGTAATGCCAGAAGTGGATATATATCCACCTCATTTTCTGTTGTTTTGGACACATGGCTCTTTCACAAAACCTCGGAATAAGGAGCAGAGCTCAAGCCAAGACATGACTCTGCTCATATTGGAAGTCTAAGGTGGCATTCCACCCCTAGAATGGTGTTGGATGCAGATGTCCATATAAAATGGGAACAGGGCACCAGAGTGACCTTCCAATCCTTTGTAACTGAGGCTGGATAACATGAGCTGGGTCCATCCATGTTCACCAGCTCCAGCCTCACAGCAGGACTCCCTTCAGCCTGCTTTCCAATTGCCAGCTGTCTCCTATAGTTATCTTTCCCTTATCCATTCTGGGAACTTGACAGTGTTCTCAAGGTCTGCTCTTGGACCCAGCTTTGAACACTGAGCCCTTTCCTATAATTGCACCCTGCCAGCTCTAGTTTTGCAGTTATGGTGGCAGGTGCTGAACCAAGGTCACTCACCAACTGTTTACTGTGGAAGGCTACTCTGGGAGCAGTATCCTGTGTTTTCCTTGCATGTTCCAACTGCTTCTTATTCTCTCAGCTCCCATGTGGTTCTGTTTTCCTTGTGAAATGTTCCATAGGTGTCTCCAAATAGTGTTCTTTGGTTTGGAACCTTCCAAACAATTCAGACATGGTTACAATATTGTGTTTCGTTAATCCATCTCTTATGTCTTTTTCCTTTTATTATAGATTCTCCTCTTCTCTGTGTTTCTTAATGATGTTCTCTGAGTCTCTGACATTGTTTCTCCTCTATTCATCCACAGTGGGTCTTCCAGATCATTCCTTCTCAGATCTTTCTCCTGCTTCTTGATGTGACTCCTCTATTCAGCCATGTTGTATCACCCATTCCAGACTTTTCCTTTGTCCAACATCAGGTCAATTGTTTGACTGGTACTTCTGCTGTCTTATGCAGAGAGGAAACAATGCAAAGCCAACTCTAAATTGGCAGTGGCTGAGCCAACAGGAGGAGTCTACAGATGTGGAGTTTTTTTGGGATCAGCCCATGGGTTCAAGTATGCCCTCTTTATTTCTTCTTTTGTACTTTAGAAGCAGAGAATATAGGCAGGACAGGGCAAATTTCATGTAACCCCCACAGAATGTTAAATAAAATTGAGCCAATGTTTGGAAACTTTTGGAGATTATACATAAAAATCTTGATTTAAAAAAATTCTATCTTTGGCCTTCTTGAAAAACTAAAGCTAGTCTCTCTAGGCAGTGTGCACATTCTACCCTACTCTCTGACCTTACCATTTACTATTTCTCTTTGACTCAAAGGTTGAATGTTACTGCAATACTGCCATCTAAATATGATAGCACTGAAATTCCAGAGTTCTTATGTCTTGCTGGATTCTCTTACTGTTTTCCCTTGATGGGCGTTTTAGTTAGTAACCTCTGATTTGAGGAAAGGTGACCAAGCTCCCATGAGACTCCTTTTTATTTTTTATTTTTTAACAGACTGTTTCTTAGACTTTTGAGATAGACAATTAAAAGGAAGGCTGAAGAAGAAGGGGAAAAAAAGAGCTGAGGGGAGAAGGATTTTGGGTGGGAGAAGTTGGGGGTCTGGAGTAGTCAAGCCTGTGAACGGCTACAACATTTGAGAGCAGCAGGTGGGATTTTAAGTATACTTGAGAATGTGTCTATTCCATGGTGTTTAAGAAAACAGATTATGATTTTATGTTGAAATTTCTGGACTATTATCAGTCAGTGTTGAGTCAGGAGATAAAGACACAGCAATTATTTCAACACAGAGCATTTAATATTGAAATTTGTTGCCCAGATATTGAAAAACTGAGAAGGCAACAAGAGAACAACTAGGTATTATGGATATTGCCACTCCTGGGGTTAAGATTATTAAAATTTAAAAGCTCCTTGGGAGAGTCTGATGAATCTGACTTCATATTTCTGTGGTAATGATAGTACTGAGATCACTAAGCTCAGAGAAAGGAAGCAGAGGGCCTGGTACTCATACCACTGAGGTAGAACTCAGCTGGTGTGGGAATCTCTGAACTAACGTAGGGAACATAGGTGGAGATGCGAACTGGAGGAGAGGCAGGCAGAGATTCGAGTCTGAGGGCACAGCATGAGGCTGGTTCCAGAAATTTGCAAACTGGATTCAATAGCTACCACAGAAAAGAAAAAGGCCTGGTCCAGCAGGAAGTCAAAAGGAGCAGGAGGCCAGTAGGAACTAGACAGAAAGGAATAGGCCACACCTCCCACTTCCAGCTTTATAACCTCCCTGTAATTCCTCCCCTCCTCCCATAGGGACAGAACCTATCATCAGCAAACTGCTGTCAGAGGGAGTTTTGGAGCACCAGCCCTACCTAATGCAGCAGAGGTGATACGGAAGAGTTGGTTTGGAGTTGGGAGACAGTGGCTTAATTGCAGGCTCAGTGTCTTTTGTCAACTGTGATGCTTTGAGACTGAGCTGTGGAGGGCTTTACAAGTACTTCACAAACATCTGTGGTTGCAGTTTTGTAAATGTAATTCATCAAAATTTGGTTGCTTTTGTGATTTCCAGGTTTCTATCTTGTTCAACAACAGTTTCCAATTTGGGATTTAAACACTGATCTCTCTGTAATACTATGCTATGAATCAATTTTGTTCTTTACTGCATGGGTTGGAAAAGTATGGCCCATAGGCCAGTGATGGCTGGATACCTGTTTTTGTTAATAAAGTTTTATTGGAGTATAGCCATAACCATTCAGTTACCAGGAAAGGTTTGTAAGTTGTTTGTCTAGTGCAAATTTGTTTTTGTAAATTTTCAAAAAGTAATTTATAACTATAAAAATCAAGTATATACGCTAAATATTTCTTTAAAAAATTAAGGCATTGCCCTTGACTTTCTTCTGAGTGTCACCAAAACTTACTTTGGTTTTCTGAAAGAATGGGAAAATAAAGGGAATTTTCTGAACTTGCTAATAAAACATGATAATGCCATTTTTTCTTGGACAGATAATAGCTATCTCAATAGGATATTCTATCAGAGGTAACTGCACAGGAGCAGAAAGAATGTTGGGTTCAAAGTCAGATTCCTAGAGTATGGGTCCCATCCCAAACGTGGCACTCTGTGACTGTGGACAAGTCAGCTACCTGCTGACATGCACTTTTCACAGTACTCACTGAAGACCAGTTTGCCCACATCTCTCTGTGTAACTCCTCAATCTGTATTTTCAATTTTGATCCATTTCTCAAGCTCTAGCTTTTATATCTTCCAGATGATATGCTTTGATTGTCCTACAGGTCTTAACAGATCTTTATAGGATATTGCTGCTCAGTGATCTTTAGTCCTATACGTCTGAACTACTTCTAGAATTGTAAAATGTAGTGTATATATACTATTGAGCCTTCAAAGAGAATTTGTATAATTTGGGATAATATGGATAGGTTATGCTAAGTGGAATAAGCTAGCCACAGAAAGACAAATATTGCATGACTCACTTACATGTAGAATATTAAAAAGTTTAATTTGAGAAGTATAGAGTAGAATGAGGGTTACCAGAAGCTGGTGAGTGAGAGGAGAGGGTAGGGAGAAAATAGGAAATTACTGGTTGAAGGGTACAATGCTTCACTTAGGAAATGTAAGTTTTGGGATATGTTGCACAGCAAGATGATTAAAGTCAATGAAAATATATATTTCAAAATAACTAAGAGTGAATTTGAAATGTATCACCACAAAAATGTCAAGTGAGGTGACAGATATCTTAATTAGCTTTATTTAATCACTTTACATTGTATTCATATATCAAAACATTACATTATACTGCTTAAATTTATTACGATTATTGTCAGTTAAAAATATTTATATATTAATTACCCAACAACAAATGCTTGCTTTCCTACTAGACTATGGGACTGGTGCCTTTCTTTTTTTTAGTGATGTCTCCAGGGACTGGCATAAGAGTAGATGGTCAGTAAAAGCTGTTGAATAAATGGTTGAGCAAAGAACATTAAAGGCAAGCCTATATTCAGACCTGACTCTTTTCAGGGAATGAAAACTAGACTCTTACTGTGTGGCTTGGTTTGGCTGATGATTTCAGAGGTGTCTGGTTTGATCCATTGTTCTTGGGCCTTTGGTAAAGCATCACAGAGGGAAGTTACTGAATTCATGGCAGCCAGCAAACAGAGGGAAAGAGGGACGCATACCCTAAAAGGCACACCCACAGTGTCCGACTGCCTTGAACTAGGCCCCACTTCAATTTTCCGTCACCTCTTGTTATGTATATCTAGAGTGTCCCCCGAAAGCCTCATGTGCATAGAGTTTAGGCGTTTGGAAAGTGATTGGATCGTGGGAGCACCATACTCATCAGATTAACCCACTGATGAATCCATAGCTAAATGTGCTGTTAGGAGGTAGGGAGGGGTGTGACCTGCAAGGGTATGTCTCTTTGCCTGGCTCTTCATCTTGCTCTGTTTCTTGGCTACCAGGGTGCAGGAACAGCTTTTCTCTGCCCAGGCTCTTCCATCATGCTGTTTCTGCCTTACATCCAATCATCCAGGGGCTATAACTGTGAGCCAAAATAAACTACCTCTTTTAAGTTGTGAGCATTGGGTATTTTGTCCTATTGATGAGAAAGTAACTAAGACAACTCCAGGTAACCTATTTGGCTATGAAATCATCAATGGATTAATCTAATGAGTTTAGAACACCCATAATCCAGTTACCTTTTTAAACCCATACCTCTGAATACTGCTGCGTTGGGGACCAAGCCTTTAAAACATGAGCTCTTGGGGGGACATTTTAGATCTTAATCATAACTAAGCCCCAGTGGGTGAGTAGAGGATAAAATTTAATAACCTTTGTCACATGGTAGGCACCCAATCATTGTTAAATGAATGGCCCACCATTGCCAGGGTGTGATGGAGTCAGCTGATGTACCGTTGTCGAAATGCTGTAGTTCCAATTTCTTATTTATTTGGAGTTAATTGTGTAGTGGTGTGATTTGATACCTGGAAAAAAAAATCAGTAGTTTGGTATAGATCAAGCAGTAGTTTAATATTTTAATATTAAATGTATTGTATATTGATTGGTGTCAAGGTTCACTTTTGTTAAAGGGTGATGTGTTTTCTCCGTCACTTCTTTTAATTTCAGTGCCAAGTACAGGTAGAGAGCCATTCCTGGATCTTCCTGAGTGATGATGCAACATTTATTGGAGATGTCAGGACACTTGGTTACAGTAATTCTGAGTTTTGTGCTCAGCACACCATATGAAGGCATGTTACTGTTAGGCTTCCACAGTGTGTTAACCTGAAAGAGTGGAGAAGGAAGAGGAAGAAGAGAGGAGGGTGTTGGCCTGGGCAGTGGAGGCTGGATTGTGTTCCAGGGCTACAAGGCTCAAGTAACCAGCTTAACCCGGGTTACTACACATTCCAAGAGGCTGCTGACCCTTTTCTCGTGTTTGTTTTCTTTGCTTTTTCTTTCTTTTTACTTTATCCAGGAAATATGAGCAATAAAATCCTATTTATTTTAGAAATGCAAAATGATATTTTCTTTAATGTGGTATTTGAAATATCCATCTGCCCCTTTCTGCATGTTTACTCTGATAAGTACTAGTAACACAGGCATAGCTGGGTGAGGATCCAGCAATCATGCAGTGTACACTCTGGGGAAAAAAGGATGTTAAATTTCAACAGAAAGAATTATTGAAATAAGTAATCCTTTCTTCATTGCTATTGAATTCTCTAGTCTGGCATTATATCGTGACTTCTGAATGCAAAAAACAGAATTTGCAAAGCTAATGAGGACAAGATTTTATGAAGTAAGAAAGAAAAGAGGGAAAGAAGGAAGGCAGGAAATTTTTGCTTTAAAAACTCAAATTTTATAATGAGGAGTAACTATTTAAGTTAGACATCTGTGTTATGGGCTAACATTTGCTGTTTAGTTTTTTTTTTATTTTAAAAAAGCAAAACAAAAAAAGGTAGAAGTAATACAGAATTTCAAAAAAAATCAGTAAGAAATCAATACTAGTCCATATATTACATATTGTTATCTAAGAAGTAGTTGTTCAAATTATGAAATCTAGGCATAAAAAATAATGAGAATCAAACTGCCGTTCAGTGTTTCAGTGAACATTTCCAGTGTACTTATGGGAAGCTAGAGACTGTCAGTCATCTATGACTATGTAGTCTTTTGAAGGAGGAAGTCAGATTTTCTAAAGCATAAAAAGTGTATACTTCGATTATTATTAAGCACTTCTTATGTTGCATTTGTTGAAAACACAGTGATTAGCAGCCCAAATCCTCTGCCCCTGTGAAGTTTCCATTCTGTGGGGAAATGTTGGCTGTGGAACTTCTTAACAGTCTTGTATTTGTGGACATAGGAGGGAGGAGGGCAACTCAGAGGACTACCTATCTTAGTCTATTTTTTGTTGCTGTAACGTAATTTCCGAGTCTGGATAATTTATGAAGTGAAGAGTTCTGGTCCACAGTTCTGACTACTGGACTGTCCAAACAGCATGATGCTGCTACCTTGGTGAGGGTGTCTGGCTGTGTCACAAGATGACAGCATCATGGTGGAGAGAGCAGTTACACAGTGAGACAGGAAAAGAGAGATTCAGAGTTCAGGCTTACTCTTTTTATAACTTGTAACTCTTATAGGAGATAACCAGGGTCTTATAAGAACTATATTAATCTCTTCTGAGAGCAGCACTTCCAGTGACCTACTCACTTTGATTAGGTTCCACGTCCTAAAGATTCTGCCACCTCTCACATCACCCCAATGGGAGCCAAGTTTCCAGCACACAAACCTTTGGGAGCATACACTCAAATCATACCCAAAGCAGTGCCCAAAGAAGGTGGTTTCTTCTGAATGAAGTTAAAAGAGTAAGAAGAAACACTCAGTATGAAGATGGGAAAGTGTGGTATGGTCTGATAGGTCCTTAGATGTGGTGAAGTTCTAAAACAAAGGTTGTGATCAACCCTGGCTTGAATGGGAGCAGAGAGGAGTGGTAGGTTGAGGGGCCTAATCTTTGTTAAACACTTCTTTCCCAGAGAACTTATTTTGTTTTTCCTGTGAGCTAAAGACAAGCCTTGTATGAGAATTCATTTCTTCATCCCACAGCTCATGACTTCTGATTCTTAATGACTTCTTCAGTTTTATATTCCATTGTACTCCTCTTTGTTTATTTAGGTGTAGTCTAAAAAGGGAAAAGTCTAGAATATATAAGTGAGTGATTAGCTGCTTCCTTCTCCTTGGAGGTAGCTGAAACGTACCTCTCAGATGCCTGTGATAGTTTTCTTCCCTTACAGAAGTGTAGGTCCACTGAAAGTGGGGTACAGACTGTTTTATGTCTTTGTTCATCCTGCTGCTTCATGTAGACTGGTGATAAATATGTGTTAACAGTTTCAAGGGACACACTAAGGGTTTACTATTGTTCCTTTGGAAGTCTGCAGTTACAAAATCAATTTTTAAATGAAAATTGATAAATGCTTAGCACAGTAGCTACTGACATGGCAACAGTTTAATGAATGGTAGTTTCCACAAGTTTTAATGAAAACCTATATAACTAGACATTTATTAGGAATTTTAACACTAAAATTTGATTGTTCCATTCCCCTCTTAACGTCTTACAGTTCTTGCATTGCTTAGTGAATGAAGTGTTGCATATTTCTGTTTTCATTTTAAGGAGAAAAGATAAACAATGAAACTGAGTTACAAAACATGTTAGCAGGACAGTTACAGTAGTTGATACATTACATATTGTTATCTTCATAATAGTTACTGAGAGTACAGAATATAGGCATGATATCTTGTCTAAACCATATAAGCACAAAGCATTCTTTTCAAGGAACCGAGAGAAGCTAGCTATATGGCTAATTTAACTATGTTGTGTATATATACATTTTTTCTTTCTGTCTTTCTTCCTTTCCCCTGTCACAGTTTGTCTTTTTTTTTGAACAGTTTCTTTCCAATTCACAGTATCTGTTGTACATTTTGGATCCTATTTATTTGTTCAGTTTCCACACTAGTAAGACAAGATTTTTACACATATGGGTCTGATTTATTTCATTTATGAATATGGTCTCGAGTTGCATCCATTTACCTATAAAAGTCTCTAGCTTATCCTTCTTTATAGCTAAGTAGTACTCTGTTGTATAAAAAAAAGCGCATCTTTTTTTTTTTTTTTCTTTCAATCCATTCCTCTGTTGATGGGCATCTGGCTATTTCCAAGATTTAGCTATTACAAATTGTGCTGCTGTAAACATGGGTGCACATATATCACCATGGTATGTTTCTTTTAACTCTTCTGGGAAGATACCCAGAAGGGGAATTGGGTGGAATGGAACCTCTAATTCTAGTTTTCTGAAGAATCTCCACACAAATTTCCACAGTGGTTGTACCAGTCTACACTCCCACCAACAGTGGAGATGAGTTCTTTTCTCCCCACAACCGGCCAGCGTTTGTTACTGGTTGATTTCTTGATGATGGCCATTCTTTCTGGCATGAGATGGTATCTCAGTATTAATTTGCATCTCTTGAATGACCAATGGTGTTGAACATTTTTTCATATATTTATTTGCCATTTGTATTTCTTTCTCTGAGAAGTGTGTATTCATCTCAGATGTCCATTTTTGGATTGGGTCCTTGAATTTTAGGGGCCTGATTTCTTTTAATTCTTTATACATTTTAGATAGAAGTCCTTTGTCTGGTGGACAATTGGGTGGGGGGATATATTTCTCTTCCTGGGGTCCATGCCGGTTGCTCAGGTCCCCGGAAGGCAGACTTAGTTGTCTTCTGGTTGGAGGTGCTCAGGCCTGGTGGGGCGGGCTCCCGAGAGGCCCATCTCTTTCTCTTCCTGAGGTCCACGCCGGTCACGCAGGCACATGGTAGGCAGACTTAGTTGTCTTCTGGTTGGAGGTGCTCAGACCCGGCAGGGTGGCCTCCTGAGAGCACCTGGGCTCTTCTTTGTTGGTAAATTTTTCATTACATTTTCAATTTCATTGGCTGATACTGGTTTATTTAGAATTTTTATGTCTTGTTGATTTAGACTTGGCAATTTAATTGTATCTAGGAATCTGTTCATTTCTTCTGTGTTTTCCATCTTAGTAAAATATAGGTTCTTATAATAGGTGTTGATCATCTGGATTTCTGTGGAATCAGTTGTGGTTTTCCCCCTTTCATTCTTAATTGCTTGAATTTGTGTTTTTTCTTCTTTTTGATGAGGTTGGCTAATGATTCATCAATTTTATTCTTTCAAAGACTAAGTTTTTGATTCATTGATTCTTTGTATTGTTTTATTTTTAATCTCTATTGCATTAATTACTGCTCTTATCTTTATAATTTCCTCCCTTGTACAAACTTTGGGTTTGATTTGTTCTTCTTTTTCTAGAAGTTTGAGGTTCAAAATTAGGTTATTTGAGCTTGTTCTGTTTTCATGAGTGTGAGTTCATTGCTGTAAATTTCCCTCATAGGATGACTTTCATTGTGTCCCATAAATTTTGGTACATTGTATTTGTATTATCATTTAATTGCATATACTTTTTAATTTTATTTTTAATTTCCTCTGTGACCCGTTGGTTGTTCAGAATGGTGGTATTTACTTTCCATGTGTTAATGTAGTTTTTGTGGTTACTTTTGTCATCGATTTCCAATTTCATTGTGCTGTGGTCAGATAGTATGTATGCATGGGATGATTTTGATTGCTCTACAGTTACTTAAACATGTTTTGTCAGCTAATATATGGTCTATTTTTGAGAATATCCCATGTGCAGCTGAGAAGAATATGTATTCTGATGTTTTAGGTTGGAATACTTTGTAGACATCTACCAAGTTCATTTGTTTACAAGCTTGGTTTAATTCTGATATTTCTTTGTTGATATTTTGTCTAGTCAATCTATCCATTTGTGAGAGTGGGTTATTAAGGTTCCCCACTACAATTGCATTAGTGTTTATTTAGTTTTTCATGTCACTTAATATTTGTTTTATGTATTTTTGTGAGCCTGTGTTCGGTGCATAAATATTTATGATGTTCTCTCCTCTTCTTGAGTTTTCCCTTGACAAGCATATAATGATCTTCTTTGTCTCTTATCAGTTTTGGCTTAAAGTGTGCATTGTCTGCAAATGAAATAGCTACCCCTGTCTTTTTCTGTGTTCCTGTGGCACTGAGGATTGTTTTCCATCCTTTGGCTTTTAGTCACAAGTTTCTTTTTGGATTAAATGTGTTTCTTGAATGCAACATATTGTTGGATCTTGCTTCTTCATCCATTCTGCCAGCCTGTTTCTTTTGATGGTTGAGTTGAGACCATTTACATTGATGGTTATAACTGATATGTGTTGGGTTTTCTTTTTTACATTGTTTCTTTGTTGTTTGTTCTGTCTCTCTGCTCTTCTTAATTGCCTGCTTGCCTGGTGGCAGCTTTCTATTGTTGTTCCTGTGTTTGTGGTCTTTGTTATCTCTTTCTAATATATCCATTAGAGCATTCTGTACAGCTGGTTTTGTGATCATAAATTTCTTCAGTTGTTCTTTGGCTTGGAAGTATTTTATTATTTCATCAATTTTGAAAGATAGATTTGTGGGGTGTATCAGTCTGGATTGAAGAGTGTTTTCCTTTAGGGCTTGAAATACTTCACTCCAAGGTCTTCTTGATTTTAGGGTTTGTTTTGAGAAGTCTGCTGTGATTCTGATGAGCTTTCCTTTATAGGTGATATTTTTATTTTCTAGCTGCCTTTAATAATTTTTTCTTGTGTTGAATTTCTGGAATTTAGTTAGTATATGTCTTAGTGTAGATTTATTTTGATCATGGCTATTTGGAGTTCTATATGCTTCATTTGTCAAATTTTTTGTCCTTTTTTTTTTTTTTGCTTTTTTTTAAAGATAGTAAAATCCAACAAAACAGAACAAAGTCAATCAAAACAAAGCAGTAGAATTGGTACAGAACTTCAAAGCAGGATACTAGGAAAACAATAGCTACTATAGTATATTTTGTTACCTTCACAGTAGTTGTCCATTCCATCAGGTATAGCAAGATCAACCAGAAATGAAACAGAATAAAACCAATCAAAACAGAATATGGAATAAAGCAAAACAGTGAGAACAATGTTGGGCCTCAAAGACAATATAAAAGGAAATCTGTATTTGCTGCATTGTTGTCTTGGTTACTTTTCACTCCTTGCTGAGACAAAATACCTGACACACAAACTAGGGAAGGAAAGGTTTATTTAGCTTACAGTTTTTGGAGGTTTCAGTTCACAATCAGCTGGCTCCAAGGCAGGGTGGCATGGCACAGGAACAACACTTCAAGGCAGCAGCCGAGCAAAAGCAGCCAGAGTAAAAGGGGGGCAAGGGCAACCTTTTTCTCCTCCCTTATATAGTACACAGGACACCTCCCCCCAGGGTGGGTGTAGCATTCACAAACATCCTTGCCCTGCTTTGCACAAGATGAGGATGTTTACCAAGTAAGACCCCTGGCTCTCTGCTGAGTCTCTCAACTAAACTTTTGACCTTCTCAAATTGACACAATGGCCAGGTAACTGCTTATGCTCTATACCCCAGAATGTAGAGCTGCTGAGTTACTTAATTAAGCTTCTAGACTTCTCAAGTTGACACAGTGTATAAACTCTAACAATTGTATACTGTCATCCTCCCAAGAGATGCTCACACTGCTGGCCCCAGGCCTGCAAAATCAACCAAACTATATAAGCATTTAGTTGCTTTTTGCACCTTAGGTGCTATGAACTTAGCGGGTCCTCTGAACCAGCAGGTTGTTTGGGGGAGCGGGTGTGTGTGTGTGTGTGTGTGTGTGTGTGTGTGTGTGTGTGTGTTGATTCTCAGCTCCCATGCCTGTAGGCTCATGGGAGGTGCTGACTTTTCTCTTCCTGAAACCCATTGTGCCGCTTACGAGAAAGGCTGGCTAGTTGTCTTCTAGTTGGATCTTCCCTGATCCAGCATGGAGGGTTCTCATGAGGTGCTGATCTTTCTCTTCTTGGAGTCTGCAACACTTGCACTGCTTGCCAGGAAGGCTGGCTAGTTGTCTTCTGGTTGGATCTTCCCTGACCCAGCATCTTTTTGTCCATGTTTGGGAAGTTTTCTGCCATTATTTCTGTGAAGAGGCTTTTAATAGGTTTTGTGCTCTCTCCAGGTTTCTCACTGCTCCCAGTCAATCTTACGCTGTTTCTTCTTTGATTCATCCTATAGTAGTTGGACAAATTTTTCATGGTCTTTTGTGATTTTAAGATATCTTTCTTTTCATTGTCATTAGTTGCATTCCTGTCTTCTAGATCTGATATTCTGTCCTCACCTTCGTTCAATTTGCTGCATATACTTTCAGTGGAGTTTCTAATCTGCATTTCTGTTTGTATCTGTTTCATTGATTCCATTTCTTGTCTGTGTTTGCATTCATGGTTTCTGTTGTTTTCCTGAGTCTCTTTATTTGTTTATCTGTGTCTTCTTTAATGTCTTTTATTTTGATTGATTTCTTCTTGCACCTTAGAGATTATTTTTTTCTGTGGCCACTTGTACTTCCTTTTCCATTTCTGCAGCTATCATCTCAGAAGTTCCATCTGCTGGCTTCTGATTTTCTCTATATCTTTGTGTCCTGGACTTGTCCTAGGTGGACTGGTTGTTTGGGATTGCACTTTGCTTTTTCATCTTGTCATTTTCTATTTTATTTTATTTTCTATGTTGATGGTTTTAGATTTCTGATGTTGGGTAGTCTCTTCACTGATGTTGAGGCTTTCCTCAGAGGTTTCCTTTCCTCAGCATGTCTCCTCTCACCAGCAGTGCTGTACACCTCTCACCTGCATCGCAGTATTCCTCTCACTGGCAAGCTGTCCTGGAGACAATGAAGGAAGCAGAGTGCAGACTCACACTCTGCTTGCCAGCACCACCATCCAGGGGACAGTGGAGGAAGGGCAGAGCCATGTTGCATATTTCGGCCACAAAGTATTTTATTGTATAAATTCATTCTGAATTCTCTGATGACAATAAATAGTATCGTTGCTTTTACAGCAAGATTAAGAAAAGCTTTGTAAAGCAGTTTTGAAATGGTCTGGCATATTAGAGTTCAAATGTCTGGTACATTGTTGTGAGTTCTCATACTACTTGGAAGAAAGTTGCCACTTTGAGGAACTCCATTCTGTGTTTCCCATGTGGAGAGAGAAGGAAGACAGCAGGGTTGGCACTGCATGTTTCCCAAATACAGAATAACAAATGAACAGGTTTTAAGATCATTGCTAAAACAACTTTTTCTTCTTTCCTTTTCCAGCCAGCTTATGAGGTTATCTGTCTCACGGGGCATCAGGGACTAGTGAAAGTACCTTGTCTCAAGCCTCCTACTGCGTTTTGTCCCTGAGATCTCAAGCTATCTGCGTGATTGTTAATGGGTTCTGGGGTGCTGAAATCTCTTTTTAGAGGTGATTTCTAGGTCCTTTCTGTCTTGGGCAAAGAATTGAAAAAAAAACAAGCAAAAATGGTGGCGAAGTTTCACATTTATTAAAGGAAAACAATAAACAAAATATCAAAACCCCCCAGAAGGGTAGGGTAAGGACAGGCTCTGCTGAATGAGTTTAGGCTCAGGAAAAAGGGAGGAAAAAATAAAAATAAAAAAATATCTACAGTGTAGGGTGGGCTATCGTGAAGAGGTATGATAGTCAGTACTCAATAGCATCTGTTCCGTTTTTATATTTCCCATGCTGGCATCTAGCTCATCCTACCAAAACCTTGAGCTCTTGTGAAAATTCCACAGGCAGGATTCTGACAGTTGTTTTGCATGTGTGTCCCAGGAGGTTGTCACACATCCTTTCTCAGCAATTTTAGGCTCTCCATCTTCCTGCCAGGGATGGGTGATGCCCTTCTTAAGAAACAGAAATAAGTGGACAGGAAGTTTACGCTGTGTTTGGGAATCACAAATAATTAGAAGACGAGAGGTCCAATTAAGGTCAGTTCCTTGGTGAGGAAATGTTCTGGAGGCTGAATGAATGATTCAGGAATTGTTAATTGGATTAGGCATAGTGGTATGAAGCTAGGTTGATAGGTAGCTTGATGATCTGAAGGTGAAACTGATCTTTCTTGTTCTTTTTGCCATTTTCTTCTAAAAGGTTGGTAATTCCATTGTACAAACTCATAGGTTTCCATTCATATCTTTTGAGAGTGTTGTAAATGGGAACAAATAAACTTAGTCCTAACATGTACTTTACTGTTCCATGCTAACAGAGTAACCTTTGAGGTTACTCTATTCTCTGCACAACTTCTGCCAGCTGCCTTTTTTTTTTTTTTTTTTTTTTTTTTTTTTTTTTTTTTTTTAGTGGAAGGCTTGGCTCCCAGAAGCGAGGGTACAGTGGCACTTTTTTATTGGCAGAAATAGCCCCTAAATCAACTGTGATCAACTGTATCTATTAACTAGAGTAGTTTTCATTATGGATTCCCTGAGCTCTAAGAACAGACCTGTTTACCCAAGAACAGCATTTTTTGTAAGATGAAGAAAGGAAAGCTAGGAGGGAGACAGTCTGCAATAATAGATTTCTTCCTTTTAAAATAATCATGACCTCTTAAATTAAGTATTAATTGCAAATTTGTTTCAACTTTTAAATAACATTCAGATCTTTAAAGATGTACAGCAGCTCATCTAAGCTCAGTCAAATTAAATTTAAAACAAAGGAAGAATGACCAACTTCTGGATACCATTCAGTGTGGTACATTAGTTTCAGGATTACTCCCTCGCCCCACCCAAGATGCGGAACATTTATTTTTAAGACTTACATACTTTTTTTTTTTCTTTTGAAAACTGCTCAGAATTAGCATAGGTCTATCTTGAAAGGAGATCTATCTAAAATTTTCTTGTAGCTAGCGAAAAAGGCTTTAACTTTGCAACATATAAAAAACTGCTTATATCTACCCCATTGTTGATAATAAGCTATAAGGGAAGTTGTTGAATATTCAGAATGTCTGGTTTATGATTTTAAAAAATGCTCTTGCATGTCTTATGGGTACGAGTTTGGTGCCATCTTGTGGGCAATTGTCAGACTACTCTGCATGCCATTAAAAAAAAACGTCCCCATAGCACTTAATAGTGATAAAAATTTGCTCTGTAAATAGATGTTTAAAAAATCTCCATGATTCTCCTACTAGATTTGCACAGTTTCATCTAAGAAGCAATATTGCTACCTAATTTCAGGGAACAATAGAGTTTATCTTATGAGATTTTGATATTCTGCCGAAGTACCAGTAATTTATTACATGTGGTGAGTGTGCTGTTTTTTTTTTTTTTTGCCTAGACTTTCAAAATAATTTAAAATTGCTTTCTTTATTTCTGTTATGTTAAATATTAGGACCCTATCAAAATGTATCTTTTAAATGGTATATTTAATGCCATCCTCGTGAGAGTAAAAAGTAAAAAGATTACTTTTTAGCCCCCAAATAATGTCAGGCTATACAAACATGAGAAATCCTTCTTAATTTAAACAAAATTTAGATACCAGTTTGTGTATAATTACTAAATCATAGGATTTATATACAGTATTTTTAATTAATAACAGGACAAAGTATAATTATTGATGATATTTTACATGAGGATGCCAGTTTTTTACTTTTTGGAACTACTGAGAGTTGAACCCAGAGCCCTTCATACTGAGCTTTGTACTCAGCCTCCTTTTTTGGTGAGCGGGGCAGGGTCTTCCAAGTTGCTGAGTTGCATGGGCTGGGCTCAGACTTGCAATCTTCCTGTCTCAGCCTCCAAGAGTGCTGAGATTACAGGCCTAAACCATAATTAGTGTCTATTGTGCTACTTTTATTAAAGTCCTTCAGCATCTTCAAAGGTACAGGAGCGTTGTTCTTATCACTCTCTTTATCACTTTTCCTAGCAGTCTTCTGAGGTGTGTAGAATAATCTTGTTATCCTCCTTGTGTGCATGGAGAAGATGGGACTGGATGCCTGCCCTGGATGCAAGACCTGGTGGTGGCAGAGCAGGATCAAGACCCAGCTTTCAGGGCAACTGGTTTGTTGTTCTTTTTATTACCTGATTCTGCCCTGGTTGTTTTTACCTCAGGGTGACAAATACAAGAAATGAAGGTTGCTGGGATAAAGGGAGCTTTAGAGAGTCAGGGTGCTGGATAGAGGCTGGAGTAGGGAATAGGCTAAGAGGAGAGGGAAAGAAGCATGTCTTTCTACTGCCAGACAGTGTGCTTCAGAAACACCTTCTAGATCTTTCTAAAAGGGAAATTGAACCCCCTGATAAATCATTTCTCTGATTAAAACTTTTCAAAGGTTTCTTTTGTCAACATGACAAATCCCAAACTCATTTGAGTGACACTTAGCTCCTTTATGACCCCTTTCCATTGCTTCTCCTGCCATCACCTCACTCCAGCAATGCTACCTTGCACTGAATATCCCCTTCCAATTCCTGTTTTAGCTCCCCACCTTAGTGCAAACTGTCCCTATTGCCTTGGCTACCCTTTCTCCTCTTTTCCCTGATGAAGCCTAAGCATACTGTAGGGCTCAGGTTGCAGCTCACCTCCTCCAATACACTTCTCTGACCCTTTCCTCTCATGCTATATTCTGTGAGGTATGCCACCTCCTTAACATTCCCATAATCTTGTATGATGATCTGTTCTGCGTCTGATTTCTTGGTTAAACTGTGGCATCCTTAGAGAAATCTTATATGTTATTTACCTTCCGGTTACTAGAATTGAGCTATAACATCTGACTCATACTGTCTTATCCAAAAAGGACTGAATTGAGGCTAAGTTGCAGAAAGTGGGGCATCATGGGTAGAACTGGGTACCCTCTCTCTACCTTCACCAGCCTTCACTCTTTGGGGTTGGAGCACTATTCTCAGCTCTTTGCATTCTGACTCTCCACCTTTTAGCCTTTCCCACTTTTTTCTGTTAGCTTTATTTTGTCTATGTGCATACACGCTCATGGCTTTCCCTCACAGGGTAGCTTCTGAAAGCTCCCGACTCACTTCCACAATTTCACAGCCTCAGAAAGAAAAGGACTTCTCTCCCACAGTATCTAGAATGGATTTTAGGAAAGCATCTTGGTCTTATTTGGGTCATATACCTACTCCCAGAAGAATCGTTGTGTCCTGGCACTTTGTGTATGTTAAATGAATGGTCTAGATGATATTTCTTTTTTTTTTTTAATTTCTTTTTAATTTTATTTTTTTGGGACAGGGTCTCACTATGCAGTTCAGGCTGGCCTTAAGCTCACTTTGTATCCCAGGCTGGTCTTGAACTCGCAGTGATCCTCCTGCCTCAGCCTCCTGAGTGTCAATTTTATTTTAAAGAGAATAAAACCAAACAAAATAAAACAGAACAAAACCAATCAAAACAAACCAGTGTAAGTGACACAGGACTTTAAAACAATACGAAGTCAACAGTGGTTATCATAATAGCTCTTTTTGTCTTCAGAATAGCTGCAGATACCTTCAGACATGGTAAGAATCAAACAAAACAGAACAGAATAGAACCAATAAAAATAAAACAATGAATACAATAAAGGACTTTAAAACAAAACAATAATAAATCCAAAATGGCTAGCATGATATATCTTGCTATCTTTGAAATAGCTGCCCATGCCATTGGGTATTTCTCCTGTGTCCCTTATGTCATGCTTATGCTGATTATTCAGTCTTTTTGATTTCCTGTGACAAACATGACATGACATAAGACAAGGGTTGACCCTGAAAGTATGTTTAATATTGAGATAGAAAGTATAGACAGCTCTGTCATGAGAGTCATTGGTGACAGGCCCACCGCCTTACATTCCCTGCATCCTCCCTGCCTCTCAATGTTTACACAGTTTTGGCTCAAGCAGACAGGATGCTCAGAAGGTCACAGACAGCTTCACAGGCTACAGTTCTCTGACACTCCTGAAAAGAGGGCCTACATTAAATGGGACAGGTAAGAATGATGCATGTATATTTTGGTAGTGAAATATCACACCGGTATAGAAAGAATAAAAAACATAATTGTATACCTTAGTTAATTAGTGTAATGCACACATAATTATTATCCAGACCCAGAAATAACTCTGTAAGTCCTGTGTTCCCCCTTCTCAATCACGGCTCCTTTCTTCCCTAAAGCTATTATCTTGATTTCTTGATCTTCTTGCTTTTTTTTATTCTTTGATCACCTAATTATACATTCTTAAGTGCTTATAGTTAATTCACTTGTCTTTGAACTTTCTACAAATGGAATCATTCTGTCTTATTTTTTGTCTGTTGTCTTTCATTCTGCATTGACTTTGTGGGATTCTTCCCTTTTTTTGAGTATAGTCCTGCTCTGTTCATTTTGGCACCGTGTTCTTGGTACTCTATTATATACATGTATCATCCTTTCATCATTTATTTTTCCATTCTACTGTTGATGAATTTGGGTTGTTTTTAGTTTTTGGCTATTAGGCATGATGCTTCTCTGAGATTTCCAGTTTTCTTGTTTGCTGGTGCAGCTGGGATACACTTGGGTTGGGCCTACACCTCAGAGTAGAAGTCCTGGGACATGGGATAAATACATCTTTAGCATTAGTTAGTAAGCCAAAAAATTTTCCAAAGATTGTCTGTCAAAACCAGCAGTGTTCTTTTTTCTTTTGTCTGTCTCATTTAGTCCTCAATTTTGGTGGCATTGCAGGACCCATAGATAAATAATAAGGTTAACTTTCATTTATTAAGTAATTGCTCTGCATAAGATAGTGTGTTTTATAAATAGTATGATCTGCTCTCCCCACTTTGAAGATGAGAAATTTAGGGAGAAGTTAAAAAACTTATGTAAAATCACATAACCAGTATGTGAGAGCCAGGACCTAAAAGTATATCTCTTTGCTTCTAAATCCTTTATGTAGAAAGGCCAGAGTTTTACCTGGTAGCCCAACTATCACAAACTGTGGTGTGGCACAGTGAACATATTGGAGGTCTTCCTGCCTGTGAAAGTTGGTTAAGCCCATTGCAGTGGTTCCTTTGAAGAAACACCCTGTTTTCAGGAGACAAAAAGCATGGACGAAAATGAGAAACCTGGGAGAATGAAGCATTTCTTGAGTATCCTTTGGTATAGGTACCATTTGGGCTCAGGCGCTGCCAATCTGGTGTTGTGTCTTGGATATTACTCTCAGTAAACCCCTATTAGGGTTCTGACATTTTAAGATATTCGTGTGTTATTATAATAGGAGTTAGTTATAATTTAGTAATAATTAAGTGATGGCCCAATATTTTTTTCTTTTATTACTGATAAAATTGAAATATTTAACATGTTGAATAATAATATAAATATATTCCAAGGCTTCAGCACTATCTACATGAACCTTTTCTTTCTTTTCCCTGCCACACCTCACAGTTTTCCTGGCAGCTGGGTTGTAAGTCTACTTTTATCACCGTGCCTCCATCCCTCATCTTTATAACAACCAATGGGATACTTTAAAAAGAACTAGTCTGCTCACGTCTTCTCAGTAAAAGTCCTGTGTGATTTAGCCCTTGCTATTCTTATGATCCTGCCCTCCTTTTTCTACTTTTCAACCACAGTGCTTTCTTATGCTGGTTATGAGTCTAATAACCCTGTTGCATAGAAATTATTATTCTATTTAGGAAGAACAGAAAGGTTTAGTAACTTACTCAGGTCATACAGCTGGAAAATGTCAGGCAGAGATGGCATTCAAATGGGCTCCAGAGTAATAATGTGGTCACCACCATGCAGTGTCTCCCCTTCCTAGATCTCTCTAAGTTACTTCAGTATAACCCACTCTACCTCAGGGGTTTGCACATACTGTTCCTTTTGTCTGGGATGCTTTTCTCCATGTCCATGGTCTCTTCAGGGCTCAGCTTTAGTGAACTGCCTACAAGCTAGGGTAAGTACTTCTTATATTTAGTTGTCTTGTTAACACTTGTGGACTGTTTTACCTTTCTTGGTTGATTTTAAGCTCCCAGAAGGCTGTAGCCCATCCACCCCAATTATTCCCAAGTCGCTCATGCTTGTTACACAGTGCATGCTTTGCATGTTTGTTCATTGAGCCAATGAATGAATGAAAGGGTAGCTCACAGTACAGTGGAAGAACAGTTTTTCTGCCCCCAAATACATTTTTTCAGTAAGTCCCTAATTTAGAAGAACTCACCTTCTAATTATTGTTTAAATGGGTTTTTGGTTTGGTGCCTGATTAACTTGGATTTTTAATATGTATTTTTAGTTTTCAGTCTACTTTCCTTCAGGTGCTGCCTTATGGTTTAAAAGGCTCCATTAACTTGAAGTGTCCCACAGTGGTATTACATTTCATCTTATGAGTCATGAGTTATTAATGGTGCTTAAAAATATTCCACTTTACAGATGGTACACACTGTAGTTGCTGTTTATCAGAACACCCGTCCTCCTTTTTTTTTAAAAAATGTTACAGCTTTCTCAGCTGACTCAAAACAATTCAATATTTGTGAAAATTGTCACCACTTTTTAGTGAAATCAGAAAAATTGCTACTTACATCTATTTGTTCAGTGTGGGGATTTGTTATGCTAATGCAGAAAAAACTGGTATTCTGAGATGGAATCAGTTACTAGTAAGTTCTGTAATTGTGAGGATGCTGAATAGTTTTCTAAATGAGTAGAAAACCTACCAGCCTTTTAAAAGTTACATCTTAACCTGATGCACTAGTCAACAAATATATAGATTTTTTTTTATATTCCAGTGCTACAAGCTTTGCCTTACACCCAAATTTTTCTTGAGAGATTTTTATCATTCACTTATTATACTCAATCACCTTATCAACTCAATTATCTGTTCTAATAATTAGTTTATCAGGCATGATGTTGACCTAGACCTCTTAGAAATAAAGCAGTTTTTCTTTCCCCATGGAATATTTCCTAATGATTTTAACTTTATATTATATGTTTATAGTCATTAGGAACATAGAGTGTTCATCAGGGTAGTTTCAGTTGCAAATATAGATACTCAAATCAGATTGTTTAGGAAGGATAGAACTGAGCCCAAGTTGCATGAATCAAGTCACCATGGGGTCCTAAGGCTCCAGAGCCCTCTTTTTATCTTCGCGTGTCTCTGGTACTCTTGGCTTGTGGGGTTGTGGTCCATCTGTCTCCCTCATACAGTTTTCCTGCCCTCTCCAACTGACTGACCTCTTTTTGTCCTCATTTAGACTTGGCTTCCTCCAGGTGGTGGGATAGGTGACCTCCAGATGCTCCAGTCACTTTATTGTGACTTGGCTCTCAAGCGACTGGAGGGAAGTGCTTCTCTGCCCCTTAAAATAAAGAGGACTAAGGTGGAAAAGGAGGGAATAAGGACTCCTGCTGGAATGATGACACTGTGGCTCACACAGTCTATGAGATTGTTGCTCTTGAGATTGAACAAACATCAGTAGAGGCATTCCTGTGTGTCAAGTACTGTGCTAAACCTTCAGACTCCAAAGATCAATGATGAGATTAAAAACCAAATTAAATGAGTATTAATTCAAGTGTGAGGAAATGGGTGAAATGTGAGCAAGAGCTTCCTGAGAGTGACTGGAATTATCTTTTGGGATATGTTTCATTTTATTCTTTAGAATTTTGTATTTCCTTGTTTTAGTGAATTGTCACTTCTTTGGGATAATTGACTGTTACAGCTATTGGAAAACTGATTTCCTGAAAGATGAGCATTGATTTTAAAATTCATTCAGTGAAAAATTATCACTTCTGAAAATGAAGAAGAATATATGTTCATTTTGAAAACATAAGAGCATGTAAAGAAAAAATGAAAATAATTCTAGTCGCCAGGGATAGCATCTTGTTTTGTTAGCCCTGGGAATATGTCCTTATAGTCTTTATATGCACACATGTAAAAAGAAAATAAATTATCCAGTTTTTATTATCTCCATCTATATTTTCTTCCCACTCTTCCTCCCTTCTTTCTTCTCTTCCTTCTTTCTTGTCTTTTTTGGGTTTTACGGCAGAGTCTTGATCTGTTGTCCAGGCTGCCTTTGAATTCAGGATCCTGCTGCCTAAGCATGGAATTATAGGCCTGCACCAGCATGCCTGGCTCCTAATTTTTATTTTTTAGACAATTTGGATTTAATACTGTATATAAATTTCTGAATCCTGCTTTTTTAAATTTAATGTCCTATTGTGACCACTTTCCTTTGTGATGAAGTACATGTTAGAGATAGGGGTATTATTATTCTCTGCTTTATAGTGCATGGAATGGCCAAACTACAATTTAATTGGCCATTCTTGTAGTGGCACTTTAAATTTTTTTTTGCAATATTTTGTCAACATGAGAAATGCAAAGAATATTCTGCCACCTGCATCCTTGTCTTTCAGATAATTTCTCCAAGTTCTACTCCTAAGAATGGACTTAAGAGATCAAAATAAGGGCATACAGATAAAGATATTAATTCTAATGACCACCCTACCCTTTGAGGGGTTGCTTTAGTTTATATTCTTACCATCTGTAGGGGACTGAGAAAATAGAATAAGCAGCTTGTCGACAATCTTTGACAATTAGCACAAACGTTCAGTTAAGTAATGTTATCCTGTGAAAATCAAGTGTAATCTTGTGTTGAATATTGGAAATGGTTGTGCATTTTGCACTAAAAACTTGAATTTTAAATGTGAAATGAACAGTGAGCTTCTCTGAATGATTCATTTTATGGTTCAAAATTGCTCTTTCTTAGTCTGGAAGGCTGAGGCAGGATTGCAAGTTTGAGTCCAGTCTGGGCAGTTTAATGATACTGTGTCTCAAAATTAAAAATAAAAGCCTGGGAATGTAACTAGTGCAAAGGCCCTGGGTTAAACCCCCAGTATCAATTAAAAAAAAAAGTGCAGAATCCATTCTTATTTTTAAGCCCTAGTAAATGCAAAATGAAATGTCCCTATTGTTTTTGCTTCCTTTTCTCTTTGTCCTTTTTCTTCTGCTTCCCCCTCTCTTTTTCTTTCTCCTTTCCTATCCCAAATAAAAGCATTTATTAGTTATCTCCTTGAATCTCATTCCTAGTAGTGTATTTAAAAGACCAAAGACACACACATTTCCATCACTGTCACAAAGAAACCAGGAAAATCAGATTAGGATGTACTTGAAATAAATTATAGACTTCATTAAACTGGAGATATGGTTTGAGAACCTCAATAAGTTCATTTATTCAGCAAATATTTATTGAACACTAATGTGGCTGTGGTGTATGTATCATGTGAAATTAATTGGCCCATGAAATTATTTGGCTCTGTGACACTGTGTATTGTATCACATTCATATGTTTGGTAGAAATGATTCCTGATGTGAAATCAGGGATAAAGTGGAAAGAACAATGCCCTTGGAATTGGAAAGATCTGTATAAAAATTCTATCTCTACTGGGTACTGTTGGATGTATTGCTGGAGTCTCAGTTTCCTCAGTGATAAATCTAGCCAACTCATAGGACTACTGGAGTACACCCAATGATATAATTGACTACTATGGTGATAATGCCAGTGGGTGCTCAATAACTGATAGCTGCTATTATCTTTGTTATGATTATTATCATTATAGTAATGACTCAAATTTTATGAGCTTGGACCCTTAGGCAATAGTTCCAAATGCCTACCCTAAGCATCTTACCTCATGGAGCAAAAAAAAAAAAAAAAAAGCAACTCTGCATTTATGTGCATGCATGCATATGTGTTTGAAATCTGATAAGCATATGCATGTTTGTGTATGTAGTGTAGGAAGTTTTCCCCCGAAAGTAGTTCCAGAGCCTATGTTAAAAGATTCTTGTAGGTGGTGGTTAGCTTCCTTGCCTCTCTGCTCTGCTTTTTAAACCCTCAAAAGCTCATCATAGAGGCACATGGGAGTGAGCTTCCCAGTAAACCTTCAGCATAATCTTGGCTCAAGGGTAGAGTGGCTGAGAGTAGGGCATTTGTCCCCCAAAATATAGGTGTGGCTTCTTCCTATCCAACTTGAGGCTTTTGAGATTCAAGAAGGCAAGCCGTGGAGATGGGAGAGAATGAGGAGGTAATGACTGAACTTTAGCAGGTACTTCAAAGCTGTATACTCAAAAAATGCTGGGCAGTCTAAATAAGGGTATGCAGTGGCTACTGGAATGTAGTTGATTCAACAGGCACCCATCAACTACCACCTTCCGTGTTTAGGTGCTCAGTGCTCTTGTGCTTCTTCCTCTATTAGATCAACTATGAGTTAAATTATGTTTGAACATTCTAGCAAGTAAGTCAAACCTGTATGGTAGAAACTTGGTTCCAGAAGCTCTCAAGTCCAAGAATTGTTAAATTTTTGAAATATTTTTTATGTGTTAGAGAAAAAAGGTTTTCAAATATTTGTTTAAATGGTAAGGAATATGTTATGCAACGTTGTTGTAATAGGAATGTTTCAAAATAGGTATAGAGAGATTGAATTCAACTCTGAATGTAGTAAAGGCAGCTGGGGATTTATTGCCAATGAGTAGAGTGAGGGGTAAGTGGATGGCAAATTATTAAGAGCTATCTAGGGTAGGGGGAATGGCTGCTAAACTGAACTAACAGTTTTGCTAAAGGCAAGTTGGGCAGGAAGAACTTGATCAGATATAAAGGTAGAGCATTCTTTCCAAACTGACTTTGTAGAATTCTTGTTGAGACTGAGCTATGCAGGCAGCAAGGACAGAACAGATGTATAGAGATCATGGTGGTGAAGAAGGCAGAGAAGTCTAGCTAAGATGTGGCTAAGGGGTCACTTTGGGAGTCACACTTGCTCCACATGTTTCCCTGGCTAAGTTCCTTGGCCTTTCTGGTCTTGGGAAATGGACCCAACAGTATCTCCCTTGTAAGTAACACAGCAGTGTCAGAAGAGAGAATGCAATAGATGGATTGTCATAGGGCCTGTCCTGATGTGAGGGCTCAATGAATGGTGTTTGCACTGTAAGTTGGGACTGTGAGTAAGTGACAAGCCACTAAATATTACTTAGTGAGCCCTTTCTAATCTGTGAATAACACAGGATAAGAGATATTTTAGTGAAAACTTCTCTGGACTGAGTCTGATTAGCTGGATGTAAAATCTGATTCCAACAATATTTAGAATCTACCTAGTACCTTAGCTTCTTTTCTGCAAAATGTGACAGTATTTCCTTCTTTGCCTGTCCCACAGGTTGCCATGAAATGAGAAAATAGACTTGAAAGTACTTGGAAAATTACAGAGTACTATATTTAGCACCTAATCAAAATGTGTGTAGTTATTTTTTAATAGTGCTATCATTAAGACTCAGTCTCTAAGGGAGCCTGGGCTTCTGGGTTGTGACCTTCACAAGTGGTTCTTAGTTTAACCTGAAGGGTAAAGGGCACTGGAGTTTGATATTTCCCTTCCCATAGGCAGTTAGGCTCTGGTTAAATAGTTTTCTTTGAGGTTAGGACCTGTTAAGAACAGAGTTCACTGGATGTATTTTAAAATGACTTTATTTGTTCTACTCCTTGCAGGAAAAATCAGAGAATTTCCCCTTGATTTTCACCTGCTAGGGCTCCTGGAGGTAAAACTTACGAAAATGGGGGGAACCCAAGAGTGAGCCCTCAGGAGTTTTTTTATATTGTTATTTCTTTAAAAATTAAGAAAAAATAGTGGTATCTTTCCTGTACTGTCCTTATCCTATAGCTCAGACCAGCAAAGGGGAGAGGGTTAGCAGCCTTTTAAGGAATTTATTTGCAATAATGGTAATAGCTTGCAGCAAAAGTATCTCTCTTTTGTGGCTAAAACCAGGTACTCCTATTATAAGCATGTGGTTGCCAAGGAAAAAGGAATGGATGAAAAGAACATGCCACCTTTCTTTGACTTCTTTGTTGGAACGCAGGTAGTAGATGGATGATACTCCACAAAACAGGTAACTGAGTTATAACCACCTCAGAATATTTGTTAATCTTCAAAATCTACCAACAGACTCACAGAAGTGATTGGTTTACTTTAAACATTAGATAGTATTTATGTAGCCATTACCTTGGAAATCCTTTACTTTGTAACAAAACCACTGTGCTGAATGATTTTAATTACTGAATATTTTGTCTAACTAGATTTGTTTCTGATTTACATTCTCAATGAAATTAGGTTAAAAGAGTAACTTAGAGAGAGAGAGAGAGAGAGAAAGAGAGAGAGAGTTCTTAACCCTCTCCCAAACAAAATTTATACTTTAGACTGTGTATATCAATTTTTTTAAAATACCAGAAATCAGTGTCCCATGTTGTGATTTGCAAAAAGATTTTGCTTATAATTATTTCAAGATGTATAAGTGACTTTTTTTCTTCTTGTTACTGGGGTTTGATCCTGGGACCTTCTCATTAAGCTGCATTCCTAGCCTTTTGTAGTTTTACATTTTGAAACAGGGTCTTGCTAAAGCACTAAGTTGCTCAGGCTTGGCTGTAACTTGCCATTTTCCTGCCTCAGCCTTCTAAGAGTTGTGGGACTACATGCCTGTGTCACCATGACTGGCTTGTAAGTGACTTTTTATTGGAAAATGAAGAACATAATCAAGAGTGGGAGTAGGGCACAGTGGAAAGAATAGGGAAATAGCTGAGCTTCAGTGTTCATGAACTTGTCCCTTGCTCTGTTCTTCCATCTGTTTTACTTGAGTAACTTACTAGATACCTGTGGCTGTAGCTGTCCCTCAAGAAGCCAGCCCGCTCAGGAGATACTCCTGTATTTTTCCAGATGCCAAATTTGGGCTGTTTTTTTAAATCACAGACTCTACTTGTCTTCCAGTTCATTGTCAGGTGGTGATGAAGAGTCCAGATTCTGAAAACGGATTTCCTGGATTCCAGTCTGGCTCTTACTCTTCAGTATATGCTTCGGGTACCTACTTGCCATCTGTCTACCCCAGTTTCTTATCTGTAATAATAATACTAATACTAATAACAACAACATAATTAAAATACCTTCCTTTTACAGTGTTTGGAAACATTAAATAAATGACAGATTCTATATATAGAGTCTGGTATTAGTTGGATATAGTAATTTTATCCTTATTAATTCTCTTTTCTGCTCCTTTTTCACTTCTGTGCATCTTCAAAGATTATTTTAAAAATTCCCATTTACACTGTCTTTTGGTATGGGTCTGGGTTACTACTCGTTTTCAGCTCACTTTCGCTTAATATGTAGACATTAATGCAATGCTGTGCATTTACTGTGCAATTTAAGGCATAGTAAATGCACACCAGTTTACTCTATGTTGTGTAAAAAGCATTCTGGTCAATTTGAAGATGAAATCCTGATTTTATGGAGTTTGTATCTGGTTGAAAAACATGGAAGGTGAATCTGGTAGGAAAATGGAAGAAATACAGAGTAGTGTGGGGTTTTAGAGTCAGGACACAAACCTAGCTAATGAAATCTCAGCCTCCTAAAGGAGGGCACATTCAAACTGAGACTAGAAGTGTGAGTAGGACCTTCAAATATTAGTTAAAGTCACACCCTCTCTGTGAAGCTCTCTTCTTTTTTCTACCGCTGACTTAATTTACTGTGATACTTTATGCCTCAGGTTTGATATGTGCAAACACCTGTCTGGTCATGTAAATATGTCAGTCTGTTACTTTCTCATTGACTTACAAGTTCTTTTAAGATAAGTGCTAGATCATATTCATCTTTTCATGATCATAGCTTTCTGCATGACACTGTTCAAATTAGCCTTCAATTAAATCAGCCTTCTGAAATAAATCATGTGTGCTTCGAGAAGAGTAAATCCTACAAAGGAATCCTCCTTAGTCATGCATGCCTCATTTTGTCATGTGCAGACTGGAATGATTGAATTAGGTCATTCTGGTTAGGGTTTCTGTGGTTCTCTTTAATCTGGTGGGGGAGGATGGGTTATGGGCTATATGGATGACAGCATGAATGGTATGTGCACAAATGGCAGCACATTTTAGTGGTATGAAAGTAAGAGTTAGTTGAATACCTTTCAGTGGTCTTTTGAAGGGATATTTTGGTCAGGAGTGAATTGAAATGATCAGCAGGTGGGATTGAGCAGCAGCACCCTGTTTGGATGCTCTTTGGTCTTCCAGTTAGGCTTGATGAAACATGTATATAAAATAAATTGAGATCTTAAGATAAATAAAATCTATAAGTAAAATCTAGACCACATAGCCCTTATTTGATGGATTTGGGATTTGTAAAGAAACCTAGGTTGTGGAGATGGAGGAGAGAGAGAGGAATCATAGACACTTGAGAACAGAAATCACTATGGTGAGGAAAGTTCATAGAGCAGAGAAGTGTTGGAACAGATGTCTAAGCAGGGCCAACACAGCCTTCCTAGGAACAAGAGGGCTGTGGTATAAAGAGAAATGGATCATTTGAATCCTGCTAGCTTTACTGAGGGAAAGTCATTTAGAAAGGTCTATTTTAAGGCAGTAAGAGCTTTTCCTCTTGCCAACAGTTGCCAAAAGCAGCAGAAACTGGTGGCCTTGAAAAGGCCAGCAGTGGTGGAGAGAGACAAATGTGGAATCTGGACACATCCCAACTCTTCTACATGTTTAGGATTAATAAGCAATTCATAGATGGCTCTGGGCACTAGCTCCAGAGAGGGTTCTGTTGGACAAAAATACCATTTCTTTATTTGTTCTACTTTGATCAGCTTCTTACAATATAGTCAGTTAGGTAGGTTGAGATAGTTCATTGGAGTTGTAATTGTAAGGATCTAAGATTGCTGTTCTCTTTGGACATTTCTGTGGCATTCCTTCTCTGTTCTCCCCTTTTCACTATCTACTTTTCACAGTTTTCCATGTCCATTGTACTTTCTTAGAACTTACGCTTTCCTAGTGCTTTTTCTTTCCAGGGTCTCAGATCCTCCCAGGCAGTTCTTTGCAACATTGCCTCCTTCACTGACTGACCCGGGCTATCAGTTTCACGTTCTCATTTGCTGAGTAAGGCAATGTGATGGCCCAGTCAGGCCATGAGTGAGAATCTATCCATTGGTCCACTTAGTAGGAGTGAGGAGCAGTGCTGTGTGACGTGGAGCTTGGTTGTGGATGGACAGAAGAGCCTGTGAACAAAGCAAGTTATGATGGACATCTCTAGTTCATATTCCATTCATGTAGCCACACACGGAATACACCATCACAGGTACCAGAACAGGCTGCCCTCAGTATTTCATGGAAACAAAGAGAAGATGTGGCTATTGCCATCAGCAGAATCTGAGATTGCTTCACAGTGGAGGTGTAATGTGAACCCTGATATTTTAGGGGTCTACAACTCAAAACATGTTTTTCCACAATAGTTTTAACTTCCTCAGCAAAGCAGGCTATGACTCCTGTTGCAGTGGTGGCTGGCTGTCTTTGAATATTCCTTTACACTGATGGGTGACAGAGATGGATCATTTATTGGACGTTTATTATTTGTCTTATGGGTTGACATCATTTTTTAAACAGTTTTATCTACTGTGTCAGAAGTTGGTGGCTTAAAACAACAGCTATTTTGTTTGGTTGTGGTTTGGAGGGTCATTGGTTTGGCTGGGCTGGGCTGGCTCAATTGGCAGTTCTGCTCATCTCCTCTAGGTCTTTTATGAGGCTGCAGTCATCTGGTGATTGACAGGGCCTGTTAGGTTTAAGGTGGCCTTCTCCCATGTCTGCTGGTTGGTGCTGGCTTTCAGTTGGGCCTCCCTCTTTAGGATCTCAGACTCAGAAGATGTCTTAGGTTTCTTCATACTGTGATGCTTTGTTCTGAGACCACAAAGTGTGATCTATAATTTGTTTCCTTTCTCATTTGGGGAGTTCTTTTCCTGGACTTAGGCAATTTCTTTCCACATGTGGATGAATTAATAGCAGAATACTGAAGGTGGAGCCGTGTCTCTACACTGTGAACTCTAGCAGACTTTCTCTTTGTAGACGCCCAGCTTTACTTGCTCAGATCAGGGAGTCAAAAGTTTTTTGCCTGGGTTTCCTCTCTTTGTGCTGCTGTCTGCACTTTTTTACCAAATAGTAGGTGAAAGTAGTGATAATGCTCACCTCATCTGATTCCCAACAAGAAACACTGTCCTGCAATCATTATTCATACAATGCTGTTCAGTTTTTTGTTTTTTTCAGGTAAGAAGGTTATGTTCTCTGTATTAACTGTTTCTTGGCTAACAGTCTCTGGGTGTGAAAGTAGAAGTTGCAGGGTCTCTTGAGGCCTACGTAGCCTTGGAACTACAAACATCATCTCTGAATTCTGTTAAAGGCAGCCCAAAGATAGCCCAGATCCAAGGAATGGAGAAATAAAATGGACTTCCTTATGGGTTTGGTGGCAGAGTCATATTGCAAAAGGGGCACTTGGGTAAAGGTTGCAGGAGTGTTTACAGCCTTCTTTGTAAATGCTGTACCACACTGAGAGTAGGTAGATAGGGCTAATTGTACCATGATAGCTATTATTTGGCAGGAAACTGCTATGAACCAGGACCTGTCTGAAGCACTTTATATAATGGCTCATCTAATCTTATGAACATTATGAAGTGTAGTTGTTGGCTCCTTTTACAGATGAGGAAAATTCCACTTTTTAGGGCTAAGTATTGACCTGAGGATGTTCTTAACATTGTATGACTTCTGTGCCTGTGAAATTCTATGCCTACTGAATTATTTTTCTGTATTCTAAAGTATTATGTATATTTCTTGTAAACAGATCACAGCAGCACTAAAAATGCAAAAGTAATTTTGCCTTTTTAGGTATTAAGTTTATTCCATTTACATCTATTGTAATTACTGGTATTTTTGGATTTATTTTTACTGTACTATTTTGTGCTTCCTATGCTTTTTTCTCCTTTTTATCTTCCTCTACAGATTTGAAAGTTTTAATTCTGTTCTCTAACTTGCCAATCATTATTCTTAAAAATTTAACTTGCATAATCCCAGCACTCGGGAGGCTGAGGTAGGCGGAGCGTTGTGAGTTCGAGGCCGGCTTGGGCTACAACGCGGCGCAAGGCCAACCTGAGCTACATAGTGCGACCCTGCCTCAAAAAACCAGGGCCGGGAGTTTGGCTCAGTGGCTTAAGCGCTTGCCCTGGCAGGCGCAAGGCTGTGAGTTCAATCCCCGGTGCCGCAA